>JAGKTI010008066.1:0-13411 GCA_018397915.1 Birgus latro | reverse complement strand
TGTGTGTGTGTTTACTGTATACAACTGTTTGGCTTAATGGCCACATTATGGCCGATAGCCATTAATCAAAAGAAAGAAAGAAAGAAGTAGGCTCCTGCACATTCTTAACCATCAAGGTGAGCCAGTGGTGCGTGGACCAGCATGTTAAACTCTCAACTGGAAAATTCGAGTTCAATTCTTGGCCCGGTCATAACCTTGGTAAAAGTTTGCTTAATCCCTGTCCCTGTTCACTCTGTAGTACAATTTGGGACATGGATGTAAAATTGACTACTGTATTTGATATTATAGTTTAGGGATATATTGCTTTTTAGCAGAAACCATTTGTCTGCTCTGATGACCCTTGTGCAGTCAGTAGGCGCTATATCTGCCCCCCCTTCCCCTTTCAATCTTCTACCATCTACCACCCATTTTCCTTCGCTCGTTTACTTGCTTGGAGCTCAGAGTCTCCAGATGAAAATTTAAAATTAAATGATTGATCTGGAGCCCACTCATTTCTCGAACAAAAGCTTATATTTGTTAGCAAATGAATGCTATATTAACTTCCAACAGCTGGACGCACTTGTCAGACGCCAGCCGCTACAACACGTACAGAACATAAATGAATAATACATATACACACACACATACCTTACATATATACATACATATACCTCGTTAGGTGCACCATCGGTTGAAAGGTTTATGAGTGACACTTAGACAGTCGGTACTATTTCTTATTTGGGCTCACACTTAGAGCTGTATTCTCCTAGGCTAATGAGGCTCCCTATACCACCTCTTCTTGATTGATTGTAAATTTCTGCGAACGGCAAACGGCACTTTAATACTCTTCAGTTCCTGTGACTCATTAAGACGAAAAACAAAATCGTACTGGCGTTAGCTGGATTAGAATACTAGAGTTGTACCGACCATGAGAGAGCTACTACTCTCTTTAATGTCATTCATGCAAAGTATATCATTAAAATAAATGAATAAATAAAAAGAGCATGATGAGGAATATTAACCTAAGCAGTACGATAATAGCATTTCTATTATATTTTTGCTACCACCAGACGATTCATTTGGCTCAAGGGCATCTCTGACTGAAGAAAAAAATGTTAACCCCCCCACAACGATGGTGATTTTTCTAGTTTGTGCAGGAAGTAGAAAGGGTCTTCATAAACCCATCAGGTACAATGAATGTTTTTGTTTCTTTTCTTAATGCTACTCGTGCTGCAATCAGATTATTTCATTCAGCACACGCAGGGGTTAACAGTCTCTCCTTGTATAGCCCCGCCGCCCTTTCTGATCATTAGGGACGTGAGAGGCTTGTTAAAGGTGTTACGTAGAGTGTGCTGCTCTGACATAAGAGTTGCTGTGTTGGCACGGAACGATGATCATGGACATTATGAAACTTCGTAGCAGTTCTTCCTCAGCGATTTGTTTTTCAGGTTACATCTTGATAAGTTTCTGATGTTCATTAGATTTTTTTTTTTACTGTAACATAATGCAACAGTATGACACTTTGTAGCCTTTCTTCCTTAACTACAGTATTTATTTTGCTATCTGCGTCTTCTTTTTTTTTTGTGTGTGTGTGTAATCGTTATAACTTTTTTCCTCGAAGTAGTTTGCATTAGCAAAATAAAAATACAAGAAGATAATTCAGGGAGGTGATGATCAAGTGTGGCCAAGTGGCAGAATTTTTGAATGCCGTTTAAAAGGACGGAGATCGATCCCAAGCTTGGGCCGGAAGCTGTCTGGGGATCTGAATGTCATTAAAACACTCCAATAAGATCATCTACAAGACGTGTCATAAAAGCACACCAGCGAATACCACCGCACCAGACATGCATCAGATGGCTTTAACATGTATTCATTTATGGACTGTGGGTAGGTTATTAGTACTCAAATGGTGGCATTATGGGAACTTCATGCTGTTTGTTCCACAGTTAAATTCAAACTACCACATTTGGGCATTATTTGATGCCCTATATCTGTCTATCTATTTACCTATCCACCTATCTATCTATCTATCTATCTATTTACTAACTTCTTATCCAATCTATTTTTTCCCCATTAGGAGCGAAGAGGCCCAGAGCAACGTTATTCATTCCCAACATTAATTTTAATGCGAGGGTGACCATCCTCGCTTACCATGAGTGGCGTTATTATAGTAATACACCCCAGGCACCACTCAGACGCCTTATGTAAATACCATTTTGCGGATTGTAATGATCAGTAAAAGCAAGCTCATTGTACAGAGGCTAGGCTACCTTGGTCCAGGATATTAAGTCAAAAAGCAAGTCACTAACGTAAGCCCATGGCTACATGACATGATCAGCAAAACCTCAGTTACCTTTAGTGAATTCAGTCCACTGCGTTTGGGACATGACCTTCATCTCGAACAGCAACAGTAATAACAATGTGCTCGTATATGACACCGGCGCGTGCTATTTTATTGTTGCTTTTATCATTGTTGTTTATATTATTGTTGTTGTTATTACTGCTGTTGTTTTCTTTCTGCTTCGACAAAACTCTGAACTGAATCATTATCATACCCATGCCGGACAACTTACAAAGGCCACCTTCACACGGTTTACTCGTATTGCCCCTGCCATGACCTACCACACATCACCATCCCTGCCCTGCCTGCCCAGTCATCTCCATCCACTGCACACTTATTCTAACGCCCCCTCCCCCCTTAACATGCACACACGCATGGAGTCTCGAAGAGAAGTTTACAACACCTCGCCACCAACGTCACCCGTTATTATTACGCCCGTCTTCACAGAGGTACTCATCTTACCCTGTCGTACCACCCATCACCATCTCCACCCACCCACCCATGTTTACTCCACTACCTTTGACTTTCAACTTGCCTGGTTACCTACAGCGCTCATCTTGACAGGGGAATACAAAGGAAAGGAAAGGGAAGGCATAGAAGATTGGAGCTGGTAAGGCAGGAGGAAAGGATGCGAGAGGGATTCAGGGGAAAACTGAGAGGTGGAGGGACGTAGAGATAAGAATGTAGATAGGAGGTAGCAAGAGGAATGCCGGGAAGGCAGAGTGGGATGGAGGGACAGAGGAAGGCAGAGAGGAATAGGGAGGAGATACACAGACAGATGAAGAGAGGTCCCGATGTGAGAGGGAGACAGGGGAAGGCAAAAAGGGGATATAGTGAGCTACAGATATGGGGAGAAGGTGACACAAGGGTAAAATATGGAGGGAGAGAGGGAGGGAGGCATGGAAGTGAAACACTCGTACGGAGAAAGGGATGAGAGGGAAGCATGGGAGTGACATATGGTGGGACAGGTGTGAAGGTGAGCCAGAGTGAAAAAAGCCATCGGGCGGTGACATAGAGGGAAGGATGTGAGAGAGAGGCAGGGAAGGCAAGAAGGTCTGAAGAATGGAAGGGAGGCACGGAAGTGAGATAAGGAGGAAGGGAAGGAGGGAGGAGTGAGGATGGAGGGAGAAGTAGGTAGAAATTAGGAGAGAGAAAGGCAGTGGGAGGTACGGATGGAGAGTTAAATGAGTGAAAGGGAGAGATATAGATTGAGGGAGATGTAGGTAGAAATATGAAGAGAGGGAAGCAGAGAGAGGTATGAATGGAGAGAGAGAGAGAGAGAGAGAGAGAGAGATGCGAGAGGGAGGCAGAGAGGTGAGATGTGAGAGGAAGGGAGGGAGGGAGAGGTGTGGGAGGGTGTCTGTTGGAGGGCCAGAGTGAGTGAGGGCAGGACGGTGTTGTGGCAGTGTTGGTCCCGGCACTGGACTGACTGGTGAGGTGACGGGTGCCGCTCTCACTCTTCGTCTCAGTACTCCATCCCAACCCCAACACATACACACGTACCGCAGGAAGGTCCGTCATTCTACACACCTTTATTTATATCCGTAAACTCAGATATCCTTGTTGCTGTGTTTTATGCTCTCCATTTTGCTTTTTTTTTTTTTTTTAACTAATATTGGCTCCAATATCCACAGTTCTTTCTTTACTTCTTCCATGTTCAGTACTAATGTGCTCATATGATATGTTCTCTCAACTTAAATACTCATGTTTCTCATTCAGTTACCCTTGCAGATAGAACTTAATTAATTTAAAATTTCTTCATAATTTATTCATGTCTTTCGGCTGTCTAACTTTTTACTCCCTAAAATGCTTCTTAAATTTCTCTACACACAGATACCTGTGTAACTCTAACTTATTCCATTTTGCTGTATCCTGCTGTATCGTGCTTTACTCAGTTATAACTTTTCACTCAGATACCCCTCTTAATTCTGTCTTTATCTTCACCTTAATGTGTCCTGACGTAATAAAATTCACACCAGTTCAGCTCCAACTTCAGTCTTTCATACAGATACCCATGTGACTCAGACTTTGTTCTCTCAATACTAACTCTTAATTTTCACTCATACTGACTATCCTATTTTCACCTCAACTTGGCCCAGATTTTCGCCCTTTTGTAACTTGTTTCACGTGGCTCATTGGTAGAATAAGGCAAGACTATGGCACTACATCCCTTGCAGAGCACTCTTTGTGACTGGCATCATATTCTGACATCAGTTCCATTGTTACAACTCAACGTTCAAGATGAAGAGACGAAAATTTTAGGCCAAGTTAGAGTGAACAGATCCTAGTGAATCATTTATCTGTGCGGGTACATTGCTTTCCGGACTTTCAGAAAACTCTTCTAACGTAGTTCTCATTCTAAGTTTAGGACGAGTCACAAAACATCGACTTTTTCTTTATAAATAGTACTGTACTCTAATTTGATAGCACTGAAATTTCAATGGGCATTCTTTTCTACCGATTTATCCATAACAGAAGATAAGACGATATATGGCAAAGGCTTTCTGTAATTTTAATTCAGAAGACGCTGAGCCATGTGTGTACAGAGATGATTTACTATTTAACCTTTCTAGCCCAAGGACGTATATTTTTAAGTCTTGTTTCCACCTGAAGTTTACCTATAGTTTTGGGGAGGCTTTTCATAGTGGAGGAGTTTAATGGAGGTTGTCTTTCATACCTACTCCGTCAAAAATTCTCCCACAGTTCAAGTAAAGTGTCTGCAGGTACTAGGAACAAACAATGCGGGAGCTTCAGGGCCTTTATTTGTGGTGTGGTGTGGGAGTGTTATTTTGTGCGATGCGGTGTGAGAGGGTGGTATGCTTTGTTGTGTTGTTTGGTGTGGTGGAGTGCGGTGTTTGGTGTACTGCGGTGTGTTGTGCTTGGTGTAGTGGGTGCGGTGTGAGAGGGTGGTACGATGTATTGTGTTGTGTTTGGTGTGGTGGAGTGCGGTGTTTGGTGTGGTATTGTGCGGTGTGGTGTGAGAGGGTGGTATGGTGTGTTGTGTTGTCTGGTATGTTGTGTTTGGTGTGGTGTAGTGCGGTGTGGTGTGAGAGAGTGGTGTGGTGTGTTGTGCTGTGTTTGGTGTGTTGTGTTTGGTGTGGTATGAGAGTATGGTATGGTGTGTCATGCTGTGTTTGGTGTGGTGTGAGAGGGCTGTATGGTGTGTTGTGTTGTGTTTGGTGTGATGTAGTGCGGTGTGCTGTGAGAGGCCTGTATGGTGTGTTGTGCTGTGTCTGGTATGGTGTAGTGCGGTGTGGTGTGAGAGGGCGGAATGGTGTGTTGTGTTGTGTCTGGTGTGGTATAGTGCGGTATGGTGTGGCTTCGCTGATGGCTACAGGAGTGAATCAACCTTGGTCCGGAAATCGTTAGTGAGAGGCAGATTTGCAGAGGTGCATCTAAAAATATATCATCGGAGTGAATATGGTTGATATGCAAGTGGCTCCCTCACATTTGTTCACAACTCACACCACGAGCGCCGCCACCACCATTACAGTATCAGACAGCGTATACGTATATATACTTTGCCCACCGCCACCACCACCACCTCCAAGTTTATATAGACTAGTTTATATACTTTTTTTTTCACCACCAACCAGTGTGTACAGACATTAGTTTATATACTTTGCCCACCACCACAACCAGCACCACCACCCAGCGTATGTAGACTTAATTTATACTTTTCCTCACCACCACCACCACCACCACCACCACCACCACCACCACCACCACCACCACCACCTCTACATCTCTCTCTTACGGCCTGCATCGTCACCTCTCTAGCCACACAGGCAGTATTTATGATTCGACAACTTCTGGTCCCCCTCTGCCCTCCACTCCACACACAAACATTTATACTGGTGTTAACATTAATGTTTCCAATTCCAGGCATAGATTAGACGATTCTTTCCTTGAGACCCAGTAAATGTCAATCTGCAGCACACCTTCATATGTCACCGTTTGGGTACTAATATCCACTGTCCTTACTGAACGCGTGCATGCTATGACTCTCATTAAGGGTGTTTTTATGACATGTTGGTAGTTCTTGTGAAAGTACAGTAAAATCTGCTAGGTGGAATGAAGATGTATACGAGAAATAATGTTCAGTCCTTTTTAGTCTACGGAATGGACCTCAAAATTATGAAAGGTTTCAGCCAAGAAATCTTCCCACGTTGGCTTAGGTCACGTTGGGAAGGGGTGTGTTAGGGTAGAGTTTGGGCGCGTGTGAGAAGTTGGTGTTACACGTTTGTTTATGTATGTTACGAGACGGTAGTTTCTTCCCTCAGAATAAGAAACGCCAAGTCGCCTTACATCCTTGTACTGCACCTACTTCACTTCTAGATCCGAACAGATTTGGGCAATACAGTAGATCTGTCTTAAGATTCCGTGGTCGGCCTGGGAATCGAACCCGGAACCTTTTGCTTGGGAGTCGATTAAGCTTCCGGTTACACTGCTACCACCCAAAGTACTTTGACGAAAAACAAATCCCCAAACTATCTTCAACCTCAGCACGGGAGATAATTTCCGTTTTGTGCACCATTTTTGCACTTTTTCTTATCCAGGAAAGTCTAGGTTAAGTGTTTTTTTAGTATCAGGTTAGCTTAGTCAGTTAGGAGAGGTCAAGTTAGGTTAAAGAAATATGAAAGATGAAAGAATAATCATCCTTGGAAAAATCAAACTTAGCGCGTGCATCAGGGGTCAGTCTTGAGCCTCTTATTGTTTGTCATGGTGCTTGAAGCTCTCTCACGTGATTTCAGAAATGAGCTCTCATGAGAGATGATGTATGCTGATGACTTGGTATTGACTGTAGATAATGAACTGGCGGCAGAGGACAGATTTAGGAACTGGAGAGACAGAATGGGGCACAAAGGTACGAGAGCATATGTGGATAAAACAAAAATGATGTCTGTATAGGCCTGGTGGCGGTGCTATCAAAGCTGAGGAAATGTGGCCATGCGCAGTTTGCCACAACTGTGTGAGAAGTAAATCCATCTGTGTAGCGTTTATGATAAGTGGGTGCATGAGATAGTGGTATTAGAAGTAGTCCGCGAAATAATGCTGATTTCGTGAGTGCAGTGTGTCGGAGAGAGCATAGAGAGACTTTTGGTCGTGGAAGGGCATATCTTGCTGGAAAGTCCCTTGAATGTGTGGAGAAATTTTGTTATATGGGGGACATGCTATTTGCTGAAAGTGGGGCTGGAGCTAGCTTTGTGACTAAGGTAAGAAGCGGATTGAGAAAGTTCAGGGAACTGTTGCCTCTCCTAACACCGCAAGGGCTCTCCCTCCGTGTCAAGGGATGTTTGTATGCGGCATATGCTAGAAATGTAGTGCTGTATGGTAGTGAGACCTCGATAGTAAAGGAGGAGGATATTCGTAGGCTCAGCCATACAGAAATGACAGTGATTAGATGGATGTGTAGTGCGTCCTTGAATGCGAGGCCTGGGAGTGGGGGATGCTATGATTTGGATTGAAGAATTGAGAGTAAGGATGGACTGGAATGTATTTGTGTTGTGATGAGGAGGGGTTGATTGGGATGGTTTGCCATGTTGAGAGGATGGTGGATGGCAATTGGATGCGGAAGATGAGAAGTGTGAACGTCAGGGGTAATGCTGCGAGAGGTAGACCTTAAAAGATCTGGGACGAGGTCATAGAGTGTGACCTCAGAGATAAGGGACTGAATAGAGAGGCTTCCAGAGATCGAGCAGTGTGGAAAGCCGCCATTAGGTGACCAAGGGCGACGCATGCAAGCATGTGGGAGCCGTTATAAAATATACGATGCGATACGACCCGTAGTGAAAAAAGGGTGAGAACGGAAATCCACAGCCCGAGATCAGTTTCAAGTCCCTTAGGTCGGCGGTCCACTCTTCCATTGACACAATCATTCCCATGTGCATTGGTCTGGCAGCAAAAACATATCTTAGTTCTTAGAGGGAATTGATCGTATTTTTTTTATTACAGATTAGATGGAAAGAAATTTAAAAAAAAAAAGGGGGGGTATTGAATGATATAGTTCTTATTAACGGAGATTCAGTTAACCCTTCGACTCCCGCAACCCTTCCCAAATGGGTATGCTACTAAAACACGTCATCTCATTGTAGAGCCATTTTCTCTTCAGGTCAGGAGGGGTTAAGAGTAAAGAGGTTAAACAGTAAAGGAGCTGAGCAGTTAAGGAGTTGAGTAGTAAAGGGGTTATGCAGTAAAGGAGTTGAGCAGTAAATGGGTTGAGCAGTAAAGGGATTGAGCAATAAAAGAGTTGAACGGTAAAGAGGTTAAGCAGTAAAGGGATTAAGCAATAAAGGAGTTGAAAAGTAAAGGGGTTAAGCAGCAAAATGTAATCAAGTGAATACATAAAAAAAAAAAATGGAAACATAAGCGTCCAGAAGTAGCAAGCACGAAATAAAAAAGACGTCGTCGGAGTGAAGAGGCTAAGCAGAAATAAATCGCCCATTGGTAGCAAGAATAGAGTAAGAATTTCTGATTATTACTGACAGCGTGAAAACAAACGCATAGGTAAACACTTCATACATCTTATCTCGGCAAGGATTTTCGTCCTTTTTGCAGCGAGTTTCACGTAACTCAGTGTCAGAAGAAAACAATACTGCGGCTTTATATCCTTGTCATAGGCCTCACCAACACCATATTTTAGCGTTTGTCTCTTCTTCTCCCACGGCAGAGAAGATGAACAGGTGGCAGTTTTGCTCCTAGTGAAAGTGAACAGTTCAAAGTACAGATATCAAAAATAAAATACGTCATTGCATTGAGACGATTAACCCCTTTATGCTGATACCGTATTATTTTTCTTGCTATCTCCAAACGATTCTACTCAGCTAAGGTAAGACTTTCCGAACTGTAGGAGTTTGACATCGCGTTCATTAATCCCTTTAGCACAAGAGGTCTTTCCTATTTTGTATCGATCGTCTGGGTGTAGAAAGAATAAACGAAATACAAGACGTCCTCTCAGGGAAAAGTTAATCAGAATAATATCGTTCGGTGGAAGGACGCATAAATATAAACTATTCCTGCACTAAAAGGGTGAGGCTATACAGGAGGGAATCTTGTTGCTGCTGTTGTGGTTGTTCTACTCAAGGTGAACTGCGGTCTGAAACTGCCTTTCTCCTGCCGTCCACCATCCTCGTTTTAGGGGATTGGGAGGGAGGTAAGGGACGGTTATATGACAGCGTTTGTATAACGGGCAACGGAATCACTCGATTATATCCGTACCCCCCACGGGAAGGCGTCCCTCTCCACCACCAGGAATGATTCTGAAGCAGAGTTATACACACATTACCACCATGATATATAACCACAGCCAGCTAAAGTCCTGCGACCCTCTTTATAAACTCGCCTAAGCTTGAGTTGTGCATGAGATTGCTTGTATATACTGTATGTGTCTTCACACACACGCACCATACACTTCACCATCAAACTAAAGTCACAGTCTGTTACAGCAGGAAACTCATATAGATTTTTTTTTTCAAAGAATGATTAGGATTCTTTATTAACAAGACTACTGGTGTCATATTCACAAAAAAAAAAAAAAAAAAGTCTCAGGAAGGACAGTGAGTGTGTAGAATCCTGTCACGTGTTCTGTCTTCTTCTGGTGATAGAACTTAATCAAGAGAGAAAAATTACCATAATCTTTGTTTTGCAGGGCGGACAAGGAAATGAGAGTCCAGAATCAATTCCATGTCTCTTGCTCTTTCTGCAGAAAGTAGTCCTAGTTACGAAAGGGAATTCATGGTAAGATTGTGTGTGGATCCGAGCACATATTCCTTCCTCTCATAAACTTAGGAGGCTTTCTATCACTTCCTCCTTTGCGGGTGATTATGTACACTTCAGAGGGGGCGCCCATCATCCACTCACTCAGTGTAGTGGTACTCTGTCTCAGGTAACTATACGTTGAGTGACAAGCCAAAAGATTTCCTGAAACGAGGCAATCATTAATACGGTGGGTGATAACCTTATAACCAAATAACAGGTGCTCCTTAAGTGTCAGCAAGTGGGTTGGCAGAGGGTTAGTACCCCTCCCTGGAAAACAGCTAACTAAAAATACAAACAAGAAGCCTCTGATTTGAAAATGCAGAGATGGCAGTACACACACACACACACACACACACACACAAACGAGGTCGAGGCTGTAGAAGGACAGGTGAACCCAACCCTACATTTTTTTTTCTTAAGGGTTACTTTCCGTGTGTACCTATGCTGTACCATAACGATACGTAATGGAGAAAAAGAATATGGATGGGGACTCATTTCTTTTTACTGCTTCAACTTAGTTCCGATGATTGTTAGCTAACTGCCATTCCTGCATCTTCATGCATTTTATAAAATGTCTTTTTATACTTGTTTCGTTGATTTATAAAAGCATCTGTGTAAGAAAGTTCATAAGGTTTATGCAAGTTATTCAACTTAAGAAGAAAACCGAAGTGGTGAAGAGGTTAATGAAAGCTCTGACTAACCTGCTGCCATGAGAAAAATACCTCTTGAGCTAAGTAAAAGCGTCTGGTGATAATAACAATGAGGAGCACCGAGAGAAAGCAACACTCGCGCTTTACGATCAGTCTATGAAAGAACTTTTGATCCTGCTGTGTGACCTTGATCTTTGACTTATTTTCTCAATTTTTAAATACTTCAACCTTGCACGAATAAAAAATGCTTATGTTGACCTTGCCCAGTGGCCTTTGACCTATTATTCTCAAAGTAGAATGCTTTAATTTTTGGCTGACCCTAAACCGTTTCACCAAGTTAAATGCGAACTAAATAAAAACTTTTGAATTTAAAGGGGCAAAAATTTGCCCTTGTCCTGTGATCTTTAATTCTGAGAGATTGTTCTCAAAATTTAACCACTTCACACTTTGCTCACCCTCTATCCTTCCACAAAGTTTTATTTAAATCGGAACAAAACTGTAAAAGTTGACCTATTTCCGACCTGTTACCCTACATTCGACCTTTTTCGGGCAATATCTACCGTGCATTAGACTCAGAGGAGAATAATACCCCGCTGTGGGGAATTAATTAAAAAAATCTGTTTTGCCATTTTAGAGCCAGAAGGGTCTAAGAAAGTAGAAACAAAGAAGAATGTGGAGAAATCAAAATTTATGGCGATTGTGTTTTAGCGTGGTAGGGTTAAGTTGTACTTACTTTAAGAGATGTTTTAGGTCTAGAAAAGAATAAAGATTAAGGCTAGATGCATAGAAATATTTTGATATCTCTGTGTCCAGAAGTTACGAAGGATCTTATTTGTTAAGGTTTATGGGCGCGTCTTAGCCATCCCTACTTAGAGTGTCTGTTGTCATTATTGTTCCACCTTAAAATTCTTTTGTATGCTGCCTGTGTCGTTTTGATATCGACAGTCTAAAAAAAAAAAAAAATCATCGTCGTCATCATCATCATCATCATCATCATCATCATCATCATCATCATCATCCTGACCTCTTTTCCAGCCTAAGGATAGGGTGGGGTAGGATCCAGAAAAGACAGAGGGACAAAACATGAAAGAGACAACTATCAACAGTAAGCCTAGTGAAAGAAGCCAGACTATAATGCACTCATCATTCAAGCCCCGGAATCCTGGTTCCGATTCACAGGTCCAGTTATTTGCAAATATTCGTTGAAATTTTTCTCCAACATGCAAGATAATATTGAGGAATTACATACAAAAAATATATATACAGTATATACTTCTTTTTTCTCTATCTTGGCTTAAAACTACCAGTTCTCCATCTTTAATTCTGAGTTGTAGCAGTTAACACTAAAAAATAATGCTAGTCATGAAGAAGTGCTGCAGAACGGATGAAGAGCTGTACCATTGTCTTCTTATGTCATTCAACTGCGTGAAATAAGTTACAAAATGACCAAAATCTGGGTCAGGTTAGAGTGAAAGAACTGTAGTAAGGAAGAGCCATCAGAGAGCCCCCAAGCTGACTTAATACGGCCCTTGACCACTTGTGCATCCGTCTCCCTACACTTTATAGACGGTCACATATGGCACTGCTCTGTGGCCGCATAACATCATCAGTGTCGGTTCCTGCAGATGCACTGGACTGAGTTTCAACCCTCCCGTGGTCGGAACAACTCTAGCATTCTGTTCTAGCTAACGCTAGACGAATTTATTTAGCTGAGAGTATGTCATACGAGAAGGAGCTTAATACTAGTACTAGCAGTCTTCTTATTTCTTTCAGCTAACGTTAGACAATTTTATTCAGCTGATAGAAGGTTACAGGACCCAGAAAGTAAGCCCCTCTCTACACTGACGTCTTATTACATACATGCAATCTCCAGACTGCTTCATTCGCCATTTGAGGTACTTTTCATACTGGAGCGGTCAGAAATGCCTCTCATTAATTTCCATACTATCAGCGTGTTCTAAGCCGAGTAACATCAATAATACCCTTTTTACTCTAACTTCGCCTAAAATTGCGATCTATCCACCATGAATGCCGAGCTGTAACAATAGATTAACACTAGAATATGACACTAGTCAGGAGGAAGTGATATGGAAAAGGACGTAGAACAGTAGTACTGTCTTTTTCTACCACGGGGCTACCTGAAATAAGCTGCAGAAGGACAAAACTCTGGGCCAAGTTAGAGCCAAAGCAGCATCGCATCAGTTAATTATAAAGCACAAAATTAATGATGTACTGAAGAGAGAAGTGAAGCGAGAGAAGGGACAGGACATTTGTTGCTGACTGTACTGTTGTTTAAGCGAGAATTTTCATGTAGTTGAGGGTTAGCTATAGCCTTTATTAACTCTCCTTCACGAACAGGGTATCCTCGTAAACTGAATATAAGCGATTGGTTGCAGCAGAAAAAAGAAAAGAAAAAAAAAGGCTAATGGGTAAAGGTGACGTAAGGGTGACGAGAGGTGGGTGGGCAAAGCGGCACCACTTGTGACTATGTCCGGTTATCTCTGTCCCCCTCACCCTCCCTCTCCTTCTACCACTCCTCACTCTCCCCCTACCCCTCCCTCTACCTCTCCATCCTCTATCCCTCCCCTTCCCTCCCTCCTTCCCACTCTCTCTTCCTCTCTTTTCCCGTCCCTCCTGTTATCTTTACTTTCTATGTAATCCTTTGTACTACCCTCCCTCAGCC
>JAGKTI010008065.1:8251-34762 GCA_018397915.1 Birgus latro | reverse complement strand
TTTTTGCATTCCTTCAGTACCCAACTAGAGATTCCATCTGGTCCTGGAGCTTTCCTTACATCTTGAATTTCCAGTAATTCATACACTTCCTGCACTTCCACTTTGATATCTTTTATCACTACATTTCAAATCACTCCCTCCCTCTCCACAAACTCCCTTTCCTTAGTGAAAACCGATTGGAAACATTTGTTCATTATTTCAGCTTGCATTACTGCATCCTTGTAGACCTCTCCTTCTACTTTCAGTTTGGCAATTCCTTCCTTTTGCTTCAATTTGCCATTGACAAATCTATAAAATAATTTGGGTTCTTCCATACATTTGTCAGTTATACCTTTTTCAAAGTTCCTTTCTTCCTCTCTATGTATTCTTGTATATTCATTTCTTGTTCTTTTATATTCTTCCTTTGTTCTGTTATTACCTTTCTTTCTCCATTTGTTCCATGCCATGTCCCTCTCTTTTTTTGCTATCATACACCTTCTATTAAACCACTCCTTTTTCCTGTTTTCTCTCCCACTTACTCATGGCACATATTTTTCCACTCCCAAATTATAGAGGTCTAGAAGGATATCCCACCTCCTCTGTATCTCTCTTGTTTCTCATAGTTTTCTCCATTCCACACTTTCGAAAAATTTTCTCAATTCTGCAAAGTTTGCTTTCCCAAAGTTATATCTTCCTTGCCTATAAAGCTTGTCTCTTGGCACCACATTCCCTGTTATCATCTGGAACTCAATGACCACATGATCACTTTTTCCTATAGGACACAGATATTTCAAAGATTCAGTTACATCAGGTTCTTTGGTTAGTAGCAAATCTAATCTTGCTGGTGTGTCATCACCTCGGAAACGTGTTTCTTCTTTGACCCACTGCGTCATTACATTATTCATTGCTATATTTAACAATTTTAAATGCCCCACGAATCTTCACTGCCCCCTGAGTCCCATTCCTCCCAGTTCACCTCTTTACAGTTAAAGTCACCCATTAGGTTTATATTGTTGCTCTTCTCAATCACTTTCTGTAGATAACTAACCATGTCTGACAACATCTCCTGGTATTCATCGTCATTCCATGCTCATGTCTTAGGGGGAGCATATACCACTGCCATATCTCACCATTCTCCCCAGTTTCTAATTTCATATTTATCACTTCAGCCCTACCCACTCCCATTTCCACAGTATCTACATTTATGTTGTCCTTCACTGCTATCATCACTTCTCCCATTTTTTCTCTTCTGTCTCTTTTCCATAATTTGTATTTCCCATCTCCCATATGAATATCAATGTCTTCTTTCAATTTAGTCTCTACAAAGCATATAACATCAGGTTCGTGTACCCTCAGAAAATCATTGATTTCTAACCTTGCCGATATAAATCATCCATCAGTGTTTGTATATGCCACTTTCAAACTTTTTTCATTGTTTTTTATACTCTCTTCTCTCCTTCCCTCCATCGGTACCACTTTCTCAGTTTCTGATCCATAACTCTCCAATAGAACACTGTCTTCTCTTCCCCCATTCTCTGTTTGTTTATTACCTTTGCTTCCTTTACTAACTCCTTTAATTTAGCTCTTTCTTCTTCATTTGCATCTCTTCTTATCCAAACATTTTTAAACCCCTCTTTATCTGACAATTTCCATATTCTATTGATGATTTCATTCACCATTACCGGGGACTTAAACTTTACCTTCAATGCCCCTCCTTCCTCATACTTTCCTAACCTAAACACTTCTTCAATCTCTTCTTGAGCATTGTTGTTACCCTCCATAACCACTGATATTATCTCTTTAACCTTGCTCAGTTCTTCTCTTTCTCTTTCGGATCTTACTGTCATACGTTTTTCTTTAACTCCTGAAATTATAACACATTTTTTCGTGTCTGCTGCATCCCTAACCAAAGATTCTCTACTTCTCAGTACCCTAACCACTTCCTTCTCCACCTTTTCCTTGCTTCTTTGTTCTATGATCGCCTTCAAATTTACATTTCCTTCCTCCTGAATTTTCTTCCACCCCTTATGTTGTCCTTGATTTCCTTAATATGCTCATCTTGCATCCTTGATTTTGATTCGTGCTCATCTGGTTTACTTTTCATTCTGTCGCTTTCTTCTTCCAACCTCTTATTCTCCCTCTTGAGCTGTTTTATTTCATTTGATGCAGATTCATCACTCACCTTTAATTCTGTGACTTTTTTATTCTTGTTCATCACTACGTGTGCGAACTTTTTCCAGTTTACTCTGTAGGATTTTGATCTCTCTCTCTCTCTCTTGCTCTAAGATCTGTTCCTGCAACTCTCGAATTACTTCCCATACCTTTTTTAACCCTGGACATTCCTCTTCGCCATTTTCTCTACTCCCGCTACTCTTGTTTGTTTCAGCTTAGTACTTCCGTTACCTACCTCATCTTCGGAGAAGCCCACAAATTCCCCCTCGCCGCCAATTGTAAACAATCTTCTGTCCCTCTCCGCCATGATGCAACCATATGGAAACTTTCTTTTTTCATTGTATCTTGTATTTTTGTGGGCAAAACCTGCATTTTTTTTTTTTTTTTTAGCTAATATCCGATAGGACCACCACTCACGCACTCATTCACATAATCACAATAGGCTGGTCTCTTTTCCGCCGCTGATTTGGCGATTATATCCCCTCGATCCAGGAGCAGCTCCGTCTCTCTCGGCGACCCGTGTGTGTGTGTATGGATGAAGTGAATGTGAATGAAATGAAAACGTACAGATGTAGGGCGTGTGTGAATGAAGTGAATATGTGTGCATGATGCAGGTATGTGTGAATTATGATGGTGGTTTTGTCAATAAAGAAGTGTGGGAAGGTGGATGTATGAGGCTGTACATACAAAACTCTCCTCTTCCACTCCTGTGGACAATTACTATTGTGTAACAAGGATGGCACAGTCAGCATTATCAGTGTCTGTCCTGCATCAGTTATTAATTTCCTTTTCCAAGCATACCTAGCCATCTTCACAACACAAAAGATACTGCCAGATAAGTTTCTAGTGGAGTAGTATTTACAAGCCACCCTGTATATGGTAAATGGATGTGTGAAAAGTGAGCTATTGAAAATGACAAGGCTGTGGAATTTACAGGGGTTTGAGTATGTTTTAGCAGTGAAAAATATTCAGATTAGGTGTGTTTGTTTTTGTTTTCCTCTCCCCTCTCTGGTGAAGTATTTGCATCATAATTGTTCATACTGTATGATACTGTCTCTCCTCTCCTCTCCTCAGGTCTCATCTCAGAATGGCTTTTTCTTCTCACAGCAAATTCCTTCAGTCACTGATGAAGATGGGCAAGGAGCGGGGCATGGGCATTAAGCAACCCGCATTGGTAAAGGGTCTCCGCTCGCCCAATCCAGAGAGGGACCTGATTGAGGTTAAACAGCGCTACCCCAACACCCAGCTCATCCTTGTGGTGCTGCCCAGAATTGGAGACTATTATCGTATGTATCTTTACATAATGGTATACTGTATTTATATTCCAAACACTCAATTGTTGGGAAGTAGTTAGCTGGTGCTGGCACTTCATTTAGCTTCCAGTTCATAGAAAATATCACCTTAATATGAGAATGTCCTAAGAGTACAGCATGACATCATTTTCCTGCACTATGTATTTAGTATTATGTATATTTGTGAATTGAATCCCTCCTTCTTTCCATACATCCTCTTCTGTCTGTCTTTCCTTCGTTCTTTCCTCTTCCTTCTACGGCGGTGGCTCGATCGGTAGAGAGGTGGGCTGCAGTCCCGATGAACCCAGGTTCAAATCCACGCTGGGGCAGGGAACAGTTTAAGGATTTGAATTTCATTAATTCAGGCTTTACTGATCTACCAGAAGACCCGCCGACATGTCGTAAAAATACCTATGCTAATACCAATACACCAGTCCTGTATGACACAGCCTTAGCATGTATTCAATATGGACGGTGGGTGTTAGCGCTGAAGTGGTGACATGTAGAGGTGTATGGTATGTAGGAGGACTGCTGGGCCTTGATAGCAGGCTGTGAAGCCTATGCCCAAAGTCGGACACATAAAAAAAAAAAAAAAAAGGTCTACAGGTGACTCTACATGTGGTGACGAGTCAAATGGTTTCCTGTGCACCAGGAAACCATTTACCATGCTGGTTGGTAACCATAATCAAATCATGGCACCTGGTAGTTTAGTGGGCAATTAAGGCGCTCCAGTCGGATTGAGCTAGTGCAGGTTTATATCCAAGGAGTGGTTGGGGTTTAGGGCCGTAGTCTTAAACTGTGGGAAGGCGTTCACCTTGCCCTATCCTTGGTAGTCTTAAAAGATAGCATTCCCTTGGGAACGGGAGAGGATTACCTCTGTATAGTGTACTGGACCAATACACTATGCCAAGGTAATCCTTTCCTGTTCCCAAGGGAAAGCTATCCTTTTAAGACTACCAAAAGATATGGATAGGGCAAGGTGAACGCCTTCTCACAGTTTAAGACTACGACCCTTAGTGCCCATGTAATGCCACTTAGGGATGAGTGAGGCTGGTCACTCTCATCTTAAATGTCAGGACCAACTTGCCTAGCCCCAGGCTCCTTTGCTCCTCATGGGGCACCACTGGATTAGATGATGAATGAATGAATTTAGCTTGTAATCCCTCATCTTCTGTCACCGTTTTATCATATGGTTTCTTAAAGGTTATGGCTACCGGTACTTACCTACCACTTACGTAATTGTATCTTTACAGGAATGAGTCAAGCTCGTACTGTCCCGTGTATTAAACCATTTTTATCGTACATATCCTTAAATTTATAAATAGTTTTGTTACACACTGTTTCATTCGATAGTACATTTCACTGATCAGCTGTCCTATTTGGGAAACTGAATTTCTTTACATATTTATCACTTCTCTTTTTGTGCAGTTTTTTGCAAGGTCCTCTTGCTGATGCTTCCCCATAAGTTATATACTAATGTCTATTTTCTTGTTCCCTGTGATGCATTTATATAGTATGATCATGTCTCCTCTTTTCCTTCTCTCTTGCAGTGTTGGTAGGTTCAGTTTTTCTAGTCTTTCTTCCTAGTTTAGATCCCTTAAGCTTGGTACCGTACCATCTTGTAGTGACCCTTTGTAGCTACTTTTTCAGTTTTGTCTGTGTGTTTATTGAGATGTTGATTCCAGACTACTGGTGTATACTCCAGGGTTGGAGTGGTGAATGGTGTTATCAACTTTCTCAGCATGTCTTCATTAATGTATTTGGATGCTATTCTTATATTAGCAAGCACTGTATACATTTCTGTACTTTCTCATTAATGTGGTCAGCCAGTAATAGTGTGTTATTGATAATCACTCCTAGGTTCTTCTCCTTTTCTATAATCCCAGTCTGGTCTTTTTTCACTTTTGCCAAACTTAATTACATGGTGTTTGTCTACATTGAAATCCATTTGCCATCTATTGCTCCATTCATGAAGCTTATTCTTGTAGCTCCCTGCAGGAATCTATGTTTGTAATTCATCCTCATCATCATCATCAGGACCTCCTTTCCCACCCTAGGGCAAGGTGAGGAGTAGCAACGGCCAGACAGCCCAAGTTCGCTCAATCCAATGGGCCACTCTACCATTCACTCATCATTCAAGCCCCCGGAATCCTGGCTTTGTCTGAAACACCAAAAACATTCACCACATTCTGTAGCTTCACATAAACATATCTGATAGAGTCAATCTGGATGCTGTCACGTTAAAAAGTGGTGCCAAATCCCTGATCATGCACTTCTTTTCACAATATTCATCCAGTCAGCTTGATCTCTTGTCAGTCGTCTAGCCTCACCGACTTCCATACCTCTCTTCCTCATACACTCTTTTGTAATTTGCATCATCAGCAAGCATATTTAGATAGCTTCCATATTCAGTGGTGCTCTCAGTGTTATTTTATATATATACTAAGAATATAATTTGTGCCAGCACTGAGCCCTGTGGAGCTCCACTAGTCACTTCTCTCCATGATGAGTAATTTCCCCTTACCTAGTACTGTTCTTATTTTCCTTTTTTCTGAGAAAATCTTGCATCCAGCAGCACAGATTACCTTGGATTCCTCCTTAATGGTACAGTTTCCTTAAAAGTCTTTGGTGTGGTACTCTGCCAAATGCTTTCTTGAAATCTAAGTGTTGTCTATCCATCCTTTTCTTTTCTGTAGTGTTTCTGCAACTCTGACATGACTTTCCCTTTCTAAAACTGAACTGTCTTTCTGTTATCGTATTTTTTCTGATGGTTCACCCGAATTTTTCTTATCAGCTTTTCTAGTATTTTACTTACAACATTGGTCAGGGATACTGGTCGGTAGTTGATTGGATTCTGTCCTATTTCCTTTCTTGAATTGGGGAACAGTGTTTGCATTCTTCCAAATATCAGGTAATTTACCTTGACTTAAGGATTCCTTGAATATTAAATGCAGTATATTGGTCTGCTTAACTCCTCTGCACATTCATGTAGCACCAAACCTGAAATTTCGTCAGGACCATTTGCTTTTTCTTTGTCTAATTTACTCAACTCTTCCAGTACCTCTCGCTCCAGTATTCGTATATCTGATAACGTGTGGGCATGCATGTTCCTTGTCGTCTCTCTCAAAATTACTTTTTTTCTGTAAAAAATGATTGGAATTTTTTGTTAAGTACTTCACAGATATCTTCTTGGATGTAGAGTATCCCCTCATCCATCATGGACTGTGTTTTATCTTTTACTTTGGTTTTGCTTTGGATACACTGTAGCTGTAAAACAGCTTTGGTTGATCACTAATTTTTATAATGTCTTCCTCAAACTGTCCTCGAGCTTCTCTCCTTATATGTGTATAATAATTTTTTGCCTGTTCTTCGTTTCGTTTCGTTTCGTTTTTGAAGGCTCCAACATGCTTGCATGTGTCGGCCTTGGTCACCTAATGGCGGCTCTCCACGCTGCTCGATCTCTGGCAGCCTCCCTATTCAGTCCCTTAACCCTTAAGTCACATTTAATGACCTCGTCCCATGTCTTTCTCGGTCTACCCCTCCCAACCCCTCCCCCAATATTAACACTTCTCACCCTCTGTACCCAATTATCATCCCCCATCCTCTCCACATGTCCAAACCACCTCAGCCTACCTCTCCTCATCACAACACCAATACACTCCAGTCTCATCCTACCTCTCAACTCTTCTATCGTAAACCCAGCCCCCCCAGGCCTTGCACGCAGGGACGCACTGCACATCCACCTAATCATTGTCATTTCTGTACGTTTAAACCTGCGAATATCTTCTTCCTTTACTGCCCAGGTCTCACTACCATACAGCATCACACTCCTAACACATGCTGCATACAAAGACCCCTTAGCACGTAAGGAGAGTCCTCTCAATGTCAGGAGAGGCAACAGCTCCCTGAACTTCTTCCAACCACTTCTCACTCTAGCCCTCTCACTATTGTGTCTTCGGTATCTATTCCACAGCAGTTCTCTTATCTTTTGATGTTTACATTCTGTATGAAACTGTTTCTTTATCCTTATTTCTGTTTCTTTGTGTTGTGGGATATAATTTCAGACTCCTGTTTCATAAAATTCACAGAATTTTCTATATGTAACTGTAGGCACGTGTACTGTGTTCCATTAGGATGAGGCAGTGAAACTTCCTGTATCCATCTATTCAGTTTATTCTGCCTCAAGTTACTCGTTTCTGCAAATTTAGTAATACTGTATATCAGACCAATGATTAAATATCCTCTTGATAATCAATACATTCAGACAAATTAATACATAATTCAATATTTCACAGCCTTCCTTAGTTGGTAGCGCTCAGCAATGGAAGTGCTGAGAAACTATACAGTACATACCAAGACAATACCCCACTCCAGTCTGTAAACAGTCCGCCTTCTCTCAGTAGGCACTATAATCCATCCAAGGATAATTAAAACATACAGTAAAACCTTGATATAACGGACTTCAGTAGACCGGAATTCGCTTTTATCGGACTCGAAGAGCTACCAGACTAAATTCCTATACAGTATATCGGAAGAAGTCAGATAAAGTCACAAGCAGTCCAGACAGCCTGACCACTTCTGCTATGTTCATCACAGTAAGGTAAATGAAAGACTTGTTTACCAGTGTACAGTACAGTATTATTATACCATTTGATTAATGTAGTGAAGGTATAACACAGCACAGAGATAGCCTGATTATCCGGTATATGATGTGAAGGTGTGCCCGAATAGTCCGAAATCACAATTAATCCGGCAAAAACAAGAAACAAGTACTGTTAGACTGATTTATTTACAGGTAAATGTACACTTTACGTAGCAGAAAGACCTTAGCAAATCTTTGCATATGCATCCTGCTTGTTTTTGTATTTTTCTACTTTCAGTTTGGTAAATTACTTTTTCTTGCTAAAAAATTTCCTCCCTGTTATTATCCTCATGTTCTTTAAGCTGTACCTACGATTGTTTCCAGGGCATGGAAGAAACTCAACGTACTCAAATGTGGATTTCGTTTCCCAACTTCCCAACTGGAGGTTAGGTTAGCTTAAATTATTAGGTGCAGTTAAGCTAGGTTAGGCCAGGTTTAGTTAAACAATTAGATCAGAACAGTACCTTCCACCATTACGTTAACGAACAATAAGAGTTGTCACACCAGAACAGCTAAAAACGGGAAAACAGATTTAACAAGAAATGTTTATTTGCCAACCCAGAAATAATCAGAAAAATATAACAGAATAGCAGGACGAACTGATTTGGTGATGTGCTTCTACTGCTTACAAGTAAAGCGTATGTTTAGCCCCCTCAGTGGCCATGAGTTCAGAAATTTATGTGCTCCCGTGGCAGGCCTTGGAACTATTTTTTCTAAGTTCTAAAATTAGTTTCTTTTTGTTACAGATGTGATAAGACTCGTCTGGTACACCTGTTTTTTATTTTTATTTTTTTTTTATCCATCTTATGATTCTTTAAAGAATAAAATTAGGACACATTATTTAAACATATCGGCGAATACACCTGGGATGAAGTGACCGCCAGGGTGCTTGGGATGGTAGAGCAGGGTCGCATAAACATACCAGTGACCTTCGTTCCCTTCCCATAATTGTTCGCAGTTTTTAATAGCTCCCTAACTCAATGTTGCTGACACCGGTACAGTAAAGCATTGTTCAGGGCTGGCAGCTATGAAGGGGTTAATGGAATACATTATTGTTTGAATCAATACTGTCTCACATATACACATAACAGTGAACAAAAGAATGAGCAGTAAATGTACACTCAGCTGTAAGGAGGAGTAAATAACTGTACGCTCTGTCGGTCCGAAATGTGTTGGGAACTGCGACATTGAACAAAGAATGTGGAGCTGGATGCTAACTTACGAGAACATATGAGGTGAAAGTTTTTTTTTTTTTCTGATTAGTAAGCATTTTTGTTCCATTTCATCCCCTAAAATTGTGAAACCCATAAATTTTCGTCCAGGCATACAGCCTAATGACCTTACCAATTCAGTTCATATTCCTCTAGTTTGTTTTCTGTATTTTTCTGCCTATTTTGAGGGTGGTAAATCACCTTTCTCTTGCTGAAAGATTTCCTCTCTTATTATCATAACGTTCCTTATCCCGCCCAGTCCCGACCAATTTTTTACCCAACACACCCTCAGAACCCGACCGATTTTTTTTTTTTTTTCTCAAACCTTCACTTTTGGTAGGAAACATCGAAAATTCATAGAGAAATCGCCCTCCTGAGCTTATAAATATTGTTACAGGTGTCAGTCAGCCTTATCTTTCGTTCTCTCTCAGGGTACGTGGCTTCAAAGAAAATGAACTATGGGATTATTAACTAACTCAAGCCACTTTAAATTATGTATTTATTTATTTATCTGGTACGAATTTATGTGTAGTACAAGACTATATTGGTTTTAACACAAAATATAGGCGATATTAGCATTGTTCACTTACCCAAAACACCAGCATATGGCACCTTCCTATACAACATTACCGCCTCATCACTTTTGTTTGTTTCTCCCTCTAGCTTCTTTGTTTCTTTGTCCTCCAACTCAGGAATCACTTTCACCGTGAATTTCGTCATTGGAGAGACCGTGGGACAACATGTCTATACTGGCCAGGTACTGCTAACAGGTGAACTGCCAATTGTGGTGGGGAGGGGGGTCAGGTGGGGCCAGGCAGTATCCCCACTTGACAGCAGGTAGAGGAAGGTCTCCCACATATGCCTTCCAAAAATCACCCACGAATCTTGAAAAATGTGCAAACGACGGGCCTTTCAATTGACTGACGTACGATGCACGTTGGTGGGTCTGAGCGTGAAAAAAAGTGGTGACGTGCATCGTACGTCAGTGGGACTAGGCGGGTTAAGACTTACCTGCTATTGTTTCTGGCATAATGGAAGAAACTTACTCAAAATTAGGGTGCATGTTACATTAGCATTTAAACATATCGGCGAAAACATCTGAGATGAAGTGACACCTGGCTGCCTGGGATAGTAAAGTAGGGTCATGTAAACATACCAGTGACCCTCATTCCCTTCCCATAATTGTTCGTAGTTTTTTATAGCTCGCTAACTTTGTCACTGACACCGGTACAGTACAGCATTATTCAAGGCCGACAGCTATGAAGGGGTTAATGGAATACATTATTGTTTGTATCAATACTCTCTCCTTCACACATACACTTAAGAATGAACACTTAACTGAAAGAGACAGAAATAACTGTATGCCCTGCCAGTCTGAAATGTGTTGGGAAGCGCGATATCTAACGAAGAATGTGAAAGTGAATGCTAACTTAAGAGAACATGTGAGATGGTAGAGTAATTTTGTTCTGATTAGCAAACATTTTTGTTCTATTTCATCCCCTAAAATTGTGAAACCCATAAATTTTTGTCTAAGCATACAGCCTAAAGACTTTACTAAATCTATTCATATTCCTGTAGTTTTTTCTGTATTTTTCTATTTTGAAGGTGGTAAATTACCTTCTCTTGTTGAAAGATTTCCTCCTTTATCATCATCACATTCTTCAGGCCGTATATATGACTGTTTCTGGCATAATGGCAGAAACTTATTCAGCGTACTGAGAAGTGGATTTCATTTCCCAGTTTTCCAACTGGAGCCCAGGTTATTTAGGTTAGGTTAGGATAGGTTAAATTATTAGGTAGTTAAGCAGTCACCACACCAAACTCAACCCTACCACCCTTGTGATCGAGTTGTGAGCAGGTGTGGGTGGGGGGGCAGACTCATGCTCGTTTACCCGCGCCTCGCTCACTAGCAGCTGGATGCTTCCTGTTTATGCTGGAGCTATCGTACGAATAATTCTATGTATTACTGTACCTCTGAACCATTCAATCACGGCCTGGATAAATGAGCTTTCACTGTACAGTATTTCAATGGTTGTGAAAACAGTTTAAAAACCATTGGTGCAATCCGGACTAATGTCTGATATATTGGAAAAAGTCCGGATTGGCAAGGGAAAGTCCCGGTGTTGCTTTTATTGGAATTTCGCATTTTTCGAAATGGCTTTGGCCCCAATTAGTCCGTTATAGTGAGGTCTTACTGTATTACACTTTTGTTGTTATAATCCATAATACTGTATAACCATATTACACTTTTGTTGTTATAATCTATAATATAATAAACACTGTATGTACTAATGTACCCTAGCTTTGAGGTACACGAGATACAGAGTGGAAATCCATAGAGCTTTTCACTACCATGTGTTTCTTAGTCCTCCACTTAAATAGGATTCTAAATATTTTGTAATTCCATATTCTACTATGTACTATAACTTTCATTAATAAAAGATATAAAGGAAGTTCAACTCACCATGCACAGGTCCAAATATTGAATCCAGTCATCCAAAGTCTGGTGGTACCGTATCACTGACTGGTCCAAGAGTGACTGAGCCTGGTTACTTCCAGTTAAGCACTCACGTCAATTACCGTGAACCACCAAACCCATTATGGTGACTCCCTTACTTGAATCATAGAAGCATCATTTAATCCCTTTAACCTAGAGACAGCTGTACAAAACAAATATAAACCAGACATGTTATATCTAGTACAGTAACAAAAATATAAACCTGACAAACTGTTATTTATCTAGTATAGTAAAACTGATCTCTGCTTGCGATCACAGTAACATTTATATTATGGTGGAGAAGGGAGAAAAAGTGAATACATGGAGAGTACGGTACACTTACAGGAACTGTTAAACACAGAGAATGAAAGCGATGCGAGTATACGTGGCTGGGGAATGGCTGGGAGAAGGAGGGAGGTGAGAAGAGAGGAAGAAATCAGTAGGATGGAAGTAGTGACGAAAGTCAAAATGGGAAAGTCCCAGGAATAGATGGAGTATGTGGTGAAATGCTGAAGCATGGGTGAGAGATAGTAGTAGAATAGATATGGAATATGTGCAGATTGGCCAGGGAGGAAGGTAGAATCCCAGAGGATTGGAAGTCAGGTATAATTATTCCCCTGTACAAAGGAAAATGGGAAAAAGAAGTACAGTATGTGGTAATCATAGGGGCATTTGTCTTCTTGGTGTAATAGGAAAAGCTTATGGTAGGATACTTATTGATAGAGGGATATAACAGAGGAATTAGTTGGTGAAGAACGTTGAGGTTTTAGGAAGGGAAGAGGTTTTGCAGATCAAATATTCATTCTTAGATCTTTAGTAGAAAAGTTTCTTGAGAAGGGAAGGAAGTTGTTATGTGGCCTTCATGGATTTGGAGAAAACATATGATAGGGTGGATAGACAAGGAATGTGGAAACATTAAGAATATATGGAGTAAATGGGAAGTTTTGAATGCCGTGATGAGTGTGTATGAGGGGGCTAAGGCTGGAGTGCGTGTGGATGATGAATTGAGTGAATTTTTCTATTTGAGTGTTGGATTGAAACAGGAATGTGTCATGTCTCCACGGTTGTTCAGTCTGTAAATGGATGGGGTTATATAAAAGATACAAGGTAGGGCAGTGGGTATTGGGTCATCCCTGATGGGTGAGGGCAGTGTGTGGAAACTCGCTGTACTGTTGTTTGCAGATGATACTGTATTGTTAAGTGAAGATGAAGGGGAACTGCAAGGCTTGGTGAATGAGTTTGGAAGTGTGTGTAAGAAACGGAATCTAAAGGTGACTGTAGGGAATAGTAAAGTTTTGGTCTTCGAGACAAATGAAGTCACTGGATGTACAGTGAGGTTGGATGATGAGGAAATGGAAAATGTGAGTGCCTTTAATTACTTGGGTAGTGTGATGAGTAAGGATGGAAGTGTAGAGGGTGAAGTGCTTGAAAGCACAACAAGGAAGAAAGGTTGCTGGTTCTTTGAAAGCAGTGATATCGAAGTGAACATGGGAGTAAAAAAAAGTTGCTGCATGCCAGTACTGTGATACCAACCTTAACGTATGGAAGTGAAGCTTGGACCTTGTGGGAAGGACACAAGTCAAGAGTAAGAGGAGTGGCAGTGAATTATTTGAGAGAAGCATATGGAGTTATATTGAGAAACAGACTGACAAATGAGGAAGTGAAGGAGCATTGTGGTGTGGATGTGGATGTGATATAAAGCGTTAGGAGAAATACATTGAGGTGGTTTGGCCTTGTGGAGAGGATGGAAAGCGAGAGACTAATGAGGAGAGTGTATACGAGTGAGGTGGAGGGAGGGGAAAGGGAGGGGGGGAGGCCAAGGATGAGATGGAGGGTTGGAGTGGAGATGTATTTGAGAGAGGGCGGTGTGAGCTGGGAGCAGGGCAATGAAATGGCATTGGACAGGGCGACATGAGGCAATTCGTTATTGGCCACCCCTTACGGGATTGAGGCATCAGGCAACAAAAAGATAGATGGATAATGTATGCAGTGTAGCAGCAAACAGAAGTGCAACCTTTATCCTGTAGGTAACATAATACCCAAGATCAGTGTCGCCCAGTTCTATCATGTGAAAACAAACCTACTCACTATTTCCAACTTGAGTAAAGAAAGTAAGAGACAGATGAAAATATAGTGACAGAGTATGCAAGGTGGCATTGTACAGAAATGCAACCCTCCTTCCACTGTAGACCAGTGGATCCCAGTACCATTGTGTGAAAACAAATTTACTATTCTAATTCCAGCCTGCATGAAAGTAAGAGACCGAGAAGTGAAGATAGTGATGCTGTATGTGTGCAGGATGGGAACATGCAGAAATGCAACCCTCTTACTGTGGGGCAACATCCTGCTCAAGATCAGTGTTGCTCCATCAGGTGAAACAAATTAATTACTGATCTTCTTTTCCAGCTCGAGTGAAGAAAGTAGGAGACCGAGAAATAAAGATAGTGACGCAGTGTGTGCAGGGTGGGAATGTACAGAAATGCAGCCCTCCCACTGTGGGCAACCTCCTTCTCAAGATCAATGCTAAGTTGGGTGGTACAAACAATGTACTGGGACTAGCTTCACGACCTATTGTAAGTTGATTTATGGATTTTTTTTATTATTAGCCTCTGTGGTATTTTTTCATCGTAATTATCATCATCATTGTCATATCAGCTCCATCGTTATCTTCATTGTCGTTTTCATTGCTGTCTTCTTTGCCATTCTCTTTCTCCCCCTTCCCATCCCCATCTTTCTTTCCTTTCCCTCATTCCTTTGGTAAGTCTTCATTTCTTTTCATCATCATCATCAGCAGCAGCAGCAGAATTATTACCTTCATGATCATTTTGGATACCATTGCCTTCATCAGTTTCTCTTATTCTCTCTTCCATTTCTCCTTCTGTCCTTCCCTCCCCTCCCCTCTCCCTTTCTTTCTCTTCCTTCTCACCATTTCCTTTCATCATCATCATCATCATCATCAGCAGCAGCAGCAGCAGCAGCAGCGGCCGTAGCACTGTTGTAATCTTCATCATTGCCATTGTCAGTTGCTCCTCTCCCCTTCCACCTTCCCTGTTTTCTACCCCTCTCCTTCTCTCTTTCCCTTCTTTCAACCACCATGCAAGCCCCCAGAATCCTGACTCTGTTTAGCCTGTTCCCTGTTGGTCTTTAACAAACAGTCTCATCATCCCTCCACCTCTACGACGGGCACGTAGTACCCATCTAGCAACAAACTCTCATCCCTTTTCTGTCCAACTCTCTAATGCAAGAGTTAACTGTTACTCCCAGTCCTTCATTTATGCAACTGGTCAACTCTGGAACTGTCTTCCTCAGTCTGTATTCCTTACTTCCTATGATCTCCAGTCTTTCAAACGCAGTGTGTCCAGGCATCTCAAAATGAACGGATCTTGAATTTGTCTCTCTTTCGTATTGTTTTTTGTCTTTCTTGGAAGGAACAGTATGCAGGTCCATGGCCTTTGGTTCCTTCTTCCTTGCATTAAAAAAAAAGAAAAAAGAAAAAAAAAGCAGTCATCTAGACTTCTTTTTTCCCACCTAAGGATGGGGTGAGGTACGGACCAGAGAGCAAGAAAAAACATGATAGAAAGAGGACTAACCAGTGTATGCCTACTTATAATTAGGCCACAACACTTACTCACCATGCAGGCTCCTGGAATCCTGACTCTGTTTAACTTTTGCAGGTCTTCAACACACCAATTATGATCATGGGAGCAGATGTCAACCATCCTCCCGCTCATGACAAGTCCACCCCATCGTTAGCTGCTGTACTTGCCTCGTTGGATCGTTATGCCTGCAAGTATGCATCGGAGGTGCGGCATCAGCAACACCGCACAGAGATGATACAGGAACTCAGGGAAATGACTAAGTGAGTGTATGGGTTTAAGGATCAGTTGTGGTTAATTGTGCAAGGAAATGACAAAGTGAGTAAATGGGTATAAGTTCAAGGGTTGGTTTTGGTTACAGTAATGATCATCAGCACTTCACTGAGATGATACAGGAACTCAAGGAAATGACTAAGTGAGTTTATGGGCTTAGGTCTGAGGGATGGTTGTTGCTGTTGATCAACCCATCTGTCTGGTTGAACAAACCCATCAACCACAGGCAAGGCACCTGTCCTGCGGGGCTGTCTGTTGTGCTAGAGTGATTTTTCCTTGTGTTTGACAGCACCTGGCTGTGGTGAGGCACTGGGAAAAATGTGGAGGTTTGGTTCCTGGGTGGATGCTGCATTTGTGTCTCCACCCAGTTAACAGGAGCACCATGGTAGTCTTCACTTCTCCCTGTGATCTGGTTATATGGTTACCACCCAGTGTTGTAAATGGTTTCTTGGATCACAGGAAACCATTAGATTTGTCACTCAGTGTAGAACCACCTGAAGTGGAAAGGAGAACAATAAAAAGTGATGGCTTGGTGGTAGATGAGGGTGCTCACCATCTACTCACTTAGTGTAGTGCTGCTTTTGATGTCTGCCCTTTCCTCCCTTCCTTCCTTCCTCTTCTTTCTTTCCTTCATTTTTTCCTCTTCCTTCTGCTTATGAGTGACTTTACACTTCATCTTCTGTCTTTCTTCCCATCATTCTTTCTTCCCTTCATTCTTTCCTCTTCCTTCTGCCTATGGGTGACTCAACGCTGAGTGATAAGCCAAGTGGTTTCCTGTACACCAGGAAGCCATTTACTACGCTGGGTGGAAACCATATAACCAAATCATAGCGCCTCGTGGTTTAGTGGTCAATTAAGGCTCTCCTATCGGATTGAGCCTGGATAGGTTTATATCCAATGGGTGATTGGGGTTTATTGCTCATGTAATGCCACTTGGGGATGAGTGAAGCTGGTCACTCTCATCTTAAATGTCAGGACCAACTTGCTTAGCCCCAGGCTCCTACGCTCCTCATGGGGCAGTGTAGATTGGACGATGGATGGATGGAAGGAAAAGGAAAAGTAGGAAGAGAGGAGGGCAGTCTTGAGAAATACAATGGTAAAAGTGAAGGAAGAAGCTTGCAGTACTACAAGTGAGTAGGTGATGATCACCAATGCCTGCCACTTCTGAGTGTTTTTTTTTTTTTTTTTTTTTTTTTTTTATATATGTGTCCGACTTTGGGCATAGGCTTCACAGCCTGCTATCAAGGCCCAGTCGTCCTCCTACAATCTACATGTCACCACTTCGGCGCTTAACACCCACCGTCCATATTGAATACATGCTAGGGCTGTCTCATACAGGACTGGTGTATTGGTATTAGCGGGGTCATTTTTACGACATGTCGGCGGGTCTTCTGGTAGATCAGTAAAGCCTGATTTAAGGAAATTCAAATCCTTAAATTGTTCCCTGCACCAGCGAGGATTCGAACCTGGGTCCCATGGGACCGCAAGCCAACTCTCTACCGATCGAGCTACCGGGTGGTTGAGGATTGCTGTGAGTTCTTATACTGGTAAAGTTTGAGAGGTAGTTGTGGGTTATTGCACTTAAAAGTACCATACACCACCAACAGCAGAACATGAAACCATGGAGAACCTAAACAACTCTATAAATTAACCTGTCAGTATATGTGAACAAGAAAACTGGAAAAATTTGTTGACACCTTCAAGTCAGTGGTGGAAAATTTTGGAAAATGGTAAGAAATATCCACACATCAAAGACCTCCCCATCATGAGCCTAGGAATTCCTTTCAAAACACTGATAGAACCATCCCTAGGCAGAAGAAACAAGCACTAAGCCTAGTAAACTATTGTATCTTGCATTCATAAGCCATGAAACACACACACACACACACACACACACACACACACATCAGTTGAAAAAAATAGTCCAAAACAGTAGGTCATGATCAGATTTCAAACCTCCACTTTAAACACCTTGGCCCTATAGCAGTAAGTGCCCTCACTGCAATTTTCAGCTTCTCCATGACTATCATCCCAATCCCTGGTACTGGAAGAAAGCAACCATCTTTCCCATACTCAAGTCAAGGAAGCTACTCAACAGTCCCTCATCATATAGACCAATACTACTACTATGCACACCATCCAAAGTCATGGGAAGGCATCGTATGTGTGGGAAAGTGATTAGCATGACACTCATCATCATTCATTCATCATCTCATGCAGTGTTGGCCCATGAGGAGTGTAGGAGTCCGGGGCTAGGCAAATTGGTCCTGACATTTAAGATGAGAGTGACCAGCCTCTCTCATCCCTAGGTGGCGTTTTGTGGGCAGTAAATCCCAACCATCCCTAGGATATAAAGCTGCACTGACTCAGTCCAATTGGAGTGCCTTAATTACCCACTAAACCACCAGGCACCATAATTTGGTTATGCGGTTACCACCCAGTGTAGTAAATGATTTCTAGGTGAACAGGAAACCCTTTGGCTTGTTGCCCAGTGTAGAGTCACCCCTAGATAGAAGGAAGAGGAAAGAATGAAGGAAAGAAAAACAGAAGAGGAAGGAAAGAAATAAGGATGGCAGAGGGGAAAGGGCAGGCGCCCGAGGAGCACTACATCGAGTGAGTGGATGGTGAGCGCCCCCAGAGTGATAATGTTATGTAGCTCACAGTTGTTGTAAGTTAGGACGTGAATAGGTTAAGTCATTAGATTAAGATCCCCCCCCCCAAAAAAAAAAAAAAATCCATCCATCATCCTATCCTATGTTGCCCCATGAGGAGTATAGGAGCCTGGGGCAAGGCAGATTGGTCCTGTCATTAAAGATGAGAATGACCAGCCCCACTCATTGCTGCTGAGTAGCATTACATGAGCAATAAACCCTAACCACCCCTTAGATATAAACCTACACAGGCTTAATCTGATTGGAGTGCCTTAATTACCCACTAAACCACCAGGTGCCTTAATTTGGTTGTATGGTTACAAAAAAAAAAAAAAAAGCATTAGGTTAGGGTTAGTAACATGCTGACCTGTGACTGCCTTCTGCCCATCTTGATGAATCGTAGGAACCTAAGGGTGTTTATATTCCCCATATTTTTCAGGAACCTGCTCATAAGCTTCTACCGTACAACCAAGAGGAAACCGGAGAGAATCATCATGTACCGGGATGGTGTCAGTGAGTCGCAGTTCCTGGAGGTTCTGTCGTTCGAGCTGAAGGCAATGCGGGCAGCCTGTACGGAGCTGGAGAAGGAGTACAAACCTGGCATGACATTTATTGTGGTACAGAAGAGACATCACACAAGGTAGGGAAGGAAACAAAGACTGATTTTTGTGGTTTTCTGTCTCTTTGTTTATTTTTATTGTTTTGTGTACTTTTGTCTTTCCTATAATTTTGTAATTTTGTGCCTTGTCTGCAATAATAGGCTTTCATCTGTTTTTGTGTGTTTTTGTATATCTTTGTGGACTTTCTGTTGTTTTGTGTGCTTTTGTGCATTTTCCTTAGTTGTTGAAACTGAAGGGAATGCAGGCAGAAGGAGTACAAACCCAGCATGACAGTTATTGGGGTACAGAAGTGACATCATACACAGTTAGGTACTCTACTTGGCATGAAAGGCCAAGATGGTGGACAGATATGGTAAATGTATGTGTAAGAAAACGAGGTACAGAGGATGATTAGGCAAGGGAGCTGACAGTGGATTGAGCTGATTGGAAGAATTTTATGAAGGAATAAATGACCAGGGGTCTGGCACTCCTGTTTTATCCCCATAGAGTGATAGTTGTCGGATTGACACTAGTTGATAGATGGTATGATGTGCGTAAGTGTGAATGTGTATGTATGTGATGTGAATTCAGGATTCCATGAGCTTGAGTGATTACTGAATGAGAGTTTGGCCTTTTAATTGACAAATTTTGGTTAGTTCTCCTTCTTTCAGGTTTTTTCACACTCCCTGAATGTCACCCTATCCTTGGGGGGGGGGGGGAGTTCAGGATGATGATTAATAAACACTTCATGAGTTAATAGAAACTTCTCTGTTACCGATATGATTTTTATATTCCCCAGGCTGTTCTGCCAGGAGCGTGATGGTATAGGTCGATCTAAGAACATTCCACCTGGCACTACTGTTGACAACAAGATCACACACCCAACTGAGAGAGACTTCTATCTGTGTTCTCACCAAGTACTGTATCTGTCTCTCTAGCTTGTCTATCAGTTTACCAGTCCATTATTGTCCCATCAGGAGCATAAGGGCTTTGGGCATGACTGCTTAATCCTGGCATTTAAGACAAGAACTATGAACCCAAATTCGCTAGGAGGCATTGCGTGAACTATAAACCCCAACCATCCTTGGATGTAAATTCCTATGAGCCACATCTGCTTGGAGTGCCTTAACCCATTATACCACAAGGTGTCCATTTAGTTATTCAACATACTGACTTGGTGGTAGGTGATGACGACCATCATCCACTCACCTGGTGTACTGCTTATTTTTTCCTTCATCTCTATCACTTTCTCTGTTTGCCCTCTTCTCTTCCTGTTTATCCCATCCTTCCTGTCACTTATATTACTCTTCTTTCCACTTAGTGACAAGCCTAATGATTTCCTGTAACCCAGGAAACTTTACAGAGTTTACAAACTTTGGCCTATAACCAAAAATGGAGTAGGAAACTACATTGATGCCCCAGTTAAACTGGATGGAGACAAATTTAGTGTCAATCCAGGAACCAAAGCTCCACACTTCTGCCTACACCCAGTGTGGTAAGGCATTGTCCACTGCAAGGAAACATCAGTTCACTGCATGGGACAGATCTACAGGGACAGTTGCTTGCCCACAGTTGATGGGTCTGCCTGGCCAGACAGACCAGGGTTACTCATCAACAACGACTTACTGATAACTTACTTGCCACCACCAGATGATTTCATTGATTTTAGGGTAAACCTTTTGTATTGAATGATGAGTATAATGACCTCACACTTATGAACTACCATAAGGACACCATACTATTTTATTCAGCTGAGTTACTTATAAGAGCAGGATAATGAGTCACAGGGGCTGGAGAGTGAGTCATAGTTGGTCATAGAGCCTGGAAAGTGAGTAATAGATTTGGGAAAGTGAGTCATAGGAACCAGAGTGTGAGTCACAGGAGACTAAGAATGTTAATATTGACTTCAGCCTCCAGAGCATGCAGGGAACCGGCTGACCTGCTCACAACCATGTAACCTGGGATGACAATGACTTAATGGTGGATCAGCTGGAGACCGTGATATAGAATTAGTCATAGGACCTTGGGAGAGAGTTGTAGAGTTAGAGGGTGAGTCATAGAAACCCGAGTCTGCTAAATACTGCCTTCCTTTAATCCACAAGGCATACAGGAAACCAGCAGACCAATCCACTACCATGTTTTGTGATACAGCAAAGACCTAATGATGAGTCAGCGGGAAACCATGATGTAGAATGAGTCCTAGGAGCCCGAGTGTTAATACTGACTTTCTTTAATCCCCAGGGCATACAGGGAACCAGCCGACCCACTCACTACCATGTGCTTTGGGATGACAATGATCTAACAATGGATCAGCTGGAGACCATGACCTATGCCATGTGTCACCTCTACTCTCGATGCACGCGCTCTGTATCCATACCTACACCAGCATACTATGCTCATCTGGTGGCCTTCAGGTATGTATTTATGTATCCAATATTAAAGTCTGTATGCTCAGTGTATCTCTGCATTTGCCCAATTCAGCTGTCTTGCTGTATTTTCGTACCTGTCCATCCGTACCAATACCAGCTTACTATGCCCATCTGGTGCCCTTCAGGTATGTATCCACTATTGTCAGTAAGGTTTGCATGTTCTGTATACTCGTACACTATCTTTATACCTCTCTCTCTCTCTCTCTCTCTCATGGATTTTCTAAGTCATCGTTTTATTCCAGAGCAAAGGTACACATCCGAGATCTGTGTCAGAGCGAGACATCCTCCATTGCGTCTGGTGAGACGGAAGGGTCATTTGTATCTGAAGCCGTTATGACCCAAGCGGCCAAAATCGACTGCAAACATGACATTGCATCCAAGCTTTACTTTGTCTAGTTCTGGCCACTGGAAGCAAGGATAGGATGATGATGGTGGTGGTGAAGGTGGTTCCGTAACTTTTATGCCTTATTTTCATCAGTCCTGCCTCTCCCATTCTTTAGGTGGAAAAAAAAGAATAGTGATGATGACTCACCCAGTTTCACACTTTCTTATTTTTTAATTGTATCTTTCTTGATCTTTAGGTGGACAAAAAAAAAAGATGATTATGAGTTTATGTTGATAATGACTTTCCCCAGTTTCATATTTCGTTTTGTTTCATTTCGTTTACAAAGGCTCCAACGTGCTTGCTTGCATTGGCCTTGGTCACTTATTGGTGGCTGTCCGTGCTGCTCAATCTCTGGCATCCTCCCTGATCAGTCTCTTATCCTTGAGGTCACACTCTATGACCTTGTCCCAGTCCTTTTCGCTCTACCTCTTGCAGCCCCACCCCCGGCATTTACACTTCTCACTTTCTACATCAAGTTGCCATCACCCTTCCTCTCCACATGCCCAAACATCTCAATTTACCCCTCCTTATCACACCACCACCCAGTCCAATACATCCTCTCAACTCTTCCACTGCAAACCTAGCCCTCTCAGGCCTCGCATTCAAGGCGCACTGCACATCCCCCCAATTATTGTCATTTCTTTATCTTTGAACCTATGAATATCCTCTTCCTTTACTGCCTGGGTCTCACTGCCATATAGCATTACACTCCTAACATCTTCGATGACGTTGAGGATGATTACGATTTTATTGGCATGATTTTTGTTTTTCATTCATTCATTCATTCATTCATTATCCAATCCTATGTCGCCCCACAGAGGAGCGTAAGAGCCCGGGGCTAGGCAAGTTTGTCCAGGCATTTAAGATGAGATCCCTTTACATTTTAATATACAGCAGTGAACATTTTTAATTATATTCTGTTACATTACTGTGGACTATTTTGTTTTCACATGATGGAACAAGGTCTCACTGAAATATTTGGCAGTTTTTCCTGTTACTTGTGTTATTAACTTTAATCAGTTATTAGTGCTGTATTCAACTCTTAAGAATTATTTTTAGTCAGTATGTTTTCATCTGACGGAACTGGGCAACATCTTGCATGCTGAGTTTTGGTTGCATGGAATTGTGAGCCTTAGTTATGAGGTAGGAATGAGCCTCTATTACTTCAGTAGTCAAATAAGTTCTCCAAAGTGACAACACTTGGCCATCAAATGAGCTGAAAGGGATTAGTGGATCTTTGTTGAGTAAAAACAAATTGATTATATTGTGAGTCACCAAGGAGATTAATTCCTACCTCATAAATAAGATTCATCAGAGTCACTGCATCCACGATATAGTATTTGAGGTGTATGATGATGACAACGATAGTGATGATGCTGATGAGTGGCCCAATAACCTCAGGTGAAAACAAACCTGTAAGTTTGGTTTACATAGTAGGTATTAACTAGTATATGCATTATTGGTAATTTTTTTTTTTTTAAATATATATTTAGATGGAAGAACTATCCCCCCCATTCTCTCTCTCTCTCTCTCTCTCTCTCTCTCTCTCTCTCTCTCTCTCTAATACTTTTGTCACTTCTTACGCCATCCTGAAGTGGAAAAGTTCGTGAAGATGATATTGATTCTCTCTGACAAGGAGAGTATATTTTCATCCCTGTTTGTTTGTTTGTTTGTCTGTGAGCAGGATTACTTAAAAACTAAGAGAGAGATTTGGACAGAATTTGGTAGGTAGATAGCCCATTTTCTAGGGAACTTTTGGGACCGAACTGGACTGTATTACGGATTCTGGATCTGGAAAACATTTTTATGAAACCCTAATTTATGATGAGGAAACCTAATCCATTATGAAGAGTGGTTTGGAAATTCCATTGCCCTTGTCGGAGAGATGCGCTCCAGCGAGTGCCCCTCTAGTTTGTAAATATGACTCCATCCATCCATCCATCCATCATCCAATCCTATGTCGCCCCATGAGGAGCATAGGAACCCGGGGCTAGGCAAGTTGGTCCAGACATTTAAGATGAGAGTGATAAATATGATTGTACCTGTGTATTATAATGCTTTTATAATCTTATTCAAATTTTCTAGATGATGATGATGATGATGATGATGTGGTATATCCAGAGGCAGTATTTATAGCTATACTGTATAGTTTTCAAACAGATGCCTGGTGATCTAGTGAGTTAAGGCTTTCTAACCTTGAACCTGGTGTGGCCTACAGGCCGTACTATAAAAAATAAACGTCAGTATTGCTGAATGTTAGCGTCTGATGTTCCCGTGTTTTGTACCATAAATAAAATTGCTGGTCACGCCAGACGTTCGTATGCTGGTTATGGCATAAAATAGTATTGGAATGTGACAGGAGAATAAAAAACCACAAGAGACACCACTTTCGTGTAACAAACTTAAATATTCATAAATATGATAGCTGGTTTTTCCATTTATAAACACTGAATAATTCGGGAAAAAAAATTTCCTTGGCATTCTAATATATACGAGATATCCAGAGCTGTTCAGAAAATTTTACAAGATTAAGCGTTTCTGTAGTGAATACAAGTAAACAAAACTTGCCGTGTGGTGGGGTGGCAATGTGGTGCACAGTAAATGGAGATATAACAATAAATTGTGCTCAGAAATTAATTTCAGAGTACCTGCGGAAATTCTCAATAGATTTTTGAGACGGCAGCAATATCGGAGTTTGTGTGTTACCCAGCTCAGTGCTGTAGCTATCACATTTGAGGGGAAGTTTACAAGTTTCTGCTTCGGTATTGTTGAGTGTGTGGCATTGGCACTGGAAAATGATTTTTTTGATAATGGAGTGCTTCTTGAAGTACATAACATGCAGTTCAAGTGTATACAGTAGTTGATCCATGTAGCAGCTGCAATGGTCACTAAAATAATGAAAGTCACTTTACTTTAGCTGGGTACAGTACAGCTTTTCCCATATTGGAGACTGAATAAATATATAACTTATAAGTAGACTATGTGTACAATATTATATTACATGGTAGAAATTACAGATAACAGAGTTAGGTCAGTGTTGGTAAATGGTTAGTTAGGGGTGTATTTTTCACCAGCTTTAGTGGTCCTTTACACTTAAGGAATGGGTAAAAAAAAAAAAATCATATGTGCAGCTGTTTGCAGGTAAGACAATCTCTTGGGATAAAGATGCCTCAGGATTTGAAATAATCTGCACTGTTTTATTAACAAATTTTTTATTAAAGTCAAAAGACTTATGCTCAAGACTAACTGTTTGAAATAGGCAAATATATCAGTCATCATCCTAACCAACCAATTCACTCTTATCTGGTAACTTTAATTAAATCAACTTATTCTTTTGGCACAAAAACAAATTACCTGTTTCAGTAAAGAACTTACATGATTGCATCATCATCCAGGGTGGGAAAGGAGGTCCGGATGATGATGATGACTAACAAATAAATGCAATCACGTAAGTTCTTTATTGAAATAGGTAATTTGTTTTGGTCCCAAAAGAATAAGTTGATTTACGTAAAGTAGAGTTACCAGATAAGAGTGAATTGGTTGGTTAGGATGATGACTGACATATTTGCCTATTTCAAACAGTTAGTCTTGAGCATAGGTCTTTTGGCTTTAATACAAAATTTGTTGATAAAACAGTGCAGATTATTTCAAATCTTGAGGCATCTTTATCCCATGAGATTGTCTTACCTGCAAATAGCCTCAGGCCCCAGGAAATGGCCTGTACCATGCATAAGTAGTAAAAAAAATAGTTTTAGATGAAAAATGACAGTTAATGGAATGGAGTAGATGGGTGTAGGAAAGACAGGGAATACTGGTTTGGGTGAAAGGGTTATTTATTTATTTATTTTTTTCATGTCCTACTCCAGGCAAAGGCTTCAGGGCCTGTTCCCAAATCCCAGTAGTCCTCCTCCATCTCCACATGTCACCATTTCAGTGCTAACACCCGCCATCCATATTGTATACATGATAGGGCTGTCTCATACCAGACTGGTGTACTGCACTGTTATTAGCAGGGGTACTTTTATGACATGTCGGCAGGTCATCTGGTAGATCAGAAAAGTCTGCTTTTCAAGAAATTCAGATCCTTAAACTGTTCCCTGCCCCAGCCGGGATTTGAACCTGGATCTATTAGAATTGCAGGTGCCTTCTGTACCGATTCTGCCACTGCCTCCCCCGAAGTATGAAGGAGCAGTTAAGCAGTGCCTGTGACAAAAAGGAAATACATTAATGAGAGAAATATTAATGAAGGAGAGCAATGTCAAGAATGTGAATAGTTGAGGAGAAAGGTAGGAAAATAGACCTGTAAGCAGTCTGAAAATGTACCATATAAAACAGACCTGCATATACAAAAGTGAAATGATTTCTGGGAAAAGAGGTAAGATTTATCTAGCAGACTGAGAAAAAGAAAACTGTACTGTACCAAGCAACTTAAATCACAGCTCACTCTTTGAAAGGAAGGTTATTAGTCAAGATTGTGGATAAAAAAGGAGTATAATTATTGAGCTTGAATGGAAATTTTCTTGTAATCACCAGGACAGGGAAGGTGGCAATGTAATGGGGAAGAAAGTTTTGCCAAATACATAGAAACTGAATGTACAACTGTGACAGTACACACATCTGATAACCTTTATTTTCCAACATGTTCTGCTGGTTATGGCTGGATGACAGGTGTGGAAAGAAATTCTATCTATCTATCTATTGCCAGACGCCTCAATCCCGAACGGGATGGCCACAAACAAATCGCCTCCATGTCACTCTGTCCCCTGCCATTTCACTACCACGCTC
>JAGKTI010008064.1:8251-34763 GCA_018397915.1 Birgus latro | reverse complement strand
TTTTTGCATTCCTTCAGTACCCAACTAGAGATTCCATCTGGTCCTGGGGCTTTCCTTACATCTTGAATTTCCAGTAATTCATACACTTCCTGCACTTCCACTTTGATATCTTTTATCACTACATTTCAAATCACTCCCTCCCTCTCCACAAACTCCCTTTCCTTAGTGAAAACCGATTGGAAACATTTGTTCATTATTTCAGCTTGCATTACTGCATCCTTGTAGACCTCTCCTTCTACTTTCAGTTTGGCAATTCCTTCCTTTTGCTTCAATTTGCCATTGACAAATCTATAAAATAATTTGGGTTCTTCCATACATTTGTCAGTTATACCTTTTTCAAAGTTCCTTTCTTCCTCTCTATGTATTCTTGTATATTCATTTCTTGTTCTTTTATATTCTTCCTTTGTTCTGTTATTACCTTTCTTTCTCCATTTGTTCCATGCCATGTCCCTCTCTTTTTTTGCTATCATACACCTTCTATTAAACCACTCCTTTTTCCTGTTTTCTCTCCCACTTACTCATGGCACATATTTTTCCACTCCCAAATTATAGAGGTCTAGAAGGATATCCCACCTCCTCTGTATCTCTCTTGTTTCTCATAGTTTTCTCCATTCCACACTTTTGAAAAATTTTCTCAATTCTGCAAAGTTTGCTTTCCCAAAGTTATATCTTCCTTGCCTATAAAGCTTGTCTCTTGGCACCACATTCCCTGTTATCATCTGGAACTCAATGACCACATGATCACTTTTTCCTATAGGACACAGATATTTCAAAGATTCAGTTACATCAGGTTCTTTGGTTAGTAGCAAATCTAATCTTGCTGGTGTGTCATCACCTCGGAAACGTGTTTCTTCTTTGACCCACTGCGTCATTACATTATTCATTGCTATATTTAACAATTTTAAATGCCCCACGAATCTTCACTGCCCCCTGAGTCCCATTCCTCCCAGTTCACCTCTTTACAGTTAAAGTCACCCATTAGGTTTATATTGTTGCTCTTCTCAATCACTTTCTGTAGATAACTAACCATGTCTGACAACATCTCCTGGTATTCATCGTCATTCCATGCTCATGTCTTAGGGGGAGCATATACCACTGCCATATCTCACCATTCTCCCCAGTTTCTAATTTCATATTTATCACTTCAGCCCTACCCACTCCCATTTCCACAGTATCTACATTTATGTTGTCCTTCACTGCTATCATCACTTCTCCCATTTTTTCTCTTCTGTCTCTTTTCCATAATTTGTATTTCCCATCTCCCATATGAATATCAATGTCTTCTTTCAATTTAGTCTCTACAAAGCATATAACATCAGGTTCGTGTACCCTCAGAAAATCATTGATTTCTAACCTTGCCGATATAAATCATCCATCAGTGTTTGTATATGCCACTTTCAAACTTTTTTCATTGTTTTTTATACTCTCTTCTCTCCTTCCCTCCATCGGTACCACTTTCTCAGTTTCTGATCCATAACTCTCCAATAGAACACTGTCTTCTCTTCCCCCATTCTCTGTTTGTTTATTACCTTTGCTTCCTTTACTAACTCCTTTAATTTAGCTCTTTCTTCTTCATTTGCATCTCTTCTTATCCAAACATTTTTAAACCCCTCTTTATCTGACAATTTCCATATTCTATTGATGATTTCATTCACCATTACCGGGGACTTAAACTTTACCTTCAATGCCCCTCCTTCCTCATACTTTCCTAACCTAAACACTTCTTCAATCTCTTCTTGAGCATTGTTGTTACCCTCCATAACCACTGATATTATCTCTTTAACCTTGCTCAGTTCTTCTCTTTCTCTTTCGGATCTTACTGTCATACGTTTTTCTTTAACTCCTGAAATTATAACACATTTTTTCGTGTCTGCTGCATCCCTAACCAAAGATTCTCTACTTCTCAGTACCCTAACCACTTCCTTCTCCACCTTTTCCTTGCTTCTTTGTTCTATGATCGCCTTCAAATTTACATTTCCTTCCTCCTGAATTTTCTTCCACCCCTTATGTTGTCCTTGATTTCCTTAATATGCTCATCTTGCATCCTTGATTTTGATTCGTGCTCATCTGGTTTACTTTTCATTCTGTCGCTTTCTTCTTCCAACCTCTTATTCTCCCTCTTGAGCTGTTTTATTTCATTTGATGCAGATTCATCACTCACCTTTAATTCTGTGACTTTTTTATTCTTGTTCATCACTACGTGTGCGAACTTTTTCCAGTTTACTCTGTAGGATTTTGATCTCTCTCTCTCTCTCTTGCTCTAAGATCTGTTCCTGCAACTCTCGAATTACTTCCCATACCTTTTTTAACCCTGGACATTCCTCTTCGCCATTTTCTCTACTCCCGCTACTCTTGTTTGTTTCAGCTTAGTACTTCCGTTACCTACCTCATCTTCGGAGAAGCCCACAAATTCCCCCTCGCCGCCAATTGTAAACAATCTTCCGTCCCTCTCCGCCATGATGCAACCATATGGAAACTTTCTTTTTTCATTGTATCTTGTATTTTTGTGGGCAAAACCTGCATTTTTTTTTTTTTTTTTTTTTAGCTAATATCCGATAGGACCACCACTCACGCACTCATTCACATAATCACAATAGGCTGGTCTCTTTTCCGCCGCTGATTTGGCGATTATATCCCCTCGATCCAGGAGCAGCTCCGTCTCTCTCGGCGACCCGTGTGTGTGTGTATGGATGAAGTGAATGTGAATGAAATGAAAACGTACAGATGTAGGGCGTGTGTGAATGAAGTGAATATGTGTGCATGATGCAGGTATGTGTGAATTATGATGGTGGTTTTGTCAATAAAGAAGTGTGGGAAGGTGGATGTATGAGGCTGTACATACAAAACTCTCCTCTTCCACTCCTGTGGACAATTACTATTGTGTAACAAGGATGGCACAGTCAGCATTATCAGTGTCTGTCCTGCATCAGTTATTAATTTCCTTTTCCAAGCATACCTAGCCATCTTCACAACACAAAAGATACTGCCAGATAAGTTTCTAGTGGAGTAGTATTTACAAGCCACCCTGTATATGGTAAATGGATGTGTGAAAAGTGAGCTATTGAAAATGACAAGGCTGTGGAATTTACAGGGGTTTGAGTATGTTTTAGCAGTGAAAAATATTCAGATTAGGTGTGTTTGTTTTTGTTTTCCTCTCCCCTCTCTGGTGAAGTATTTGCATCATAATTGTTCATACTGTATGATACTGTCTCTCCTCTCCTCTCCTCAGGTCTCATCTCAGAATGGCTTTTTCTTCTCACAGCAAATTCCTTCAGTCACTGATGAAGATGGGCAAGGAGCGGGGCATGGGCATTAAGCAACCCGCATTGGTAAAGGGTCTCCGCTCGCCCAATCCAGAGAGGGACCTGATTGAGGTTAAACAGCGCTACCCCAACACCCAGCTCATCCTTGTGGTGCTGCCCAGAATTGGAGACTATTATCGTATGTATCTTTACATAATGGTATACTGTATTTATATTCCAAACACTCAATTGTTGGGAAGTAGTTAGCTGGTGCTGGCACTTCATTTAGCTTCCAGTTCATAGAAAATATCACCTTAATATGAGAATGTCCTAAGAGTACAGCATGACATCATTTTCCTGCACTATGTATTTAGTATTATGTATATTTGTGAATTGAATCCCTCCTTCTTTCCATACATCCTCTTCTGTCTGTCTTTCCTTCGTTCTTTCCTCTTCCTTCTACGGCGGTGGCTCGATCGGTAGAGAGGTGGGCTGCAGTCCCGATGAACCCAGGTTCAAATCCACGCTGGGGCAGGGAACAGTTTAAGGATTTGAATTTCATTAATTCAGGCTTTACTGATCTACCAGAAGACCCGCCGACATGTCGTAAAAATACCTATGCTAATACCAATACACCAGTCCTGTATGACACAGCCTTAGCATGTATTCAATATGGACGGTGGGTGTTAGCGCTGAAGTGGTGACATGTAGAGGTGTATGGTATGTAGGAGGACTGCTGGGCCTTGATAGCAGGCTGTGAAGCCTATGCCCAAAGTCGGACACATAAAAAAAAAAAAAAAAAGGTCTACAGGTGACTCTACATGTGGTGACGAGTCAAATGGTTTCCTGTGCACCAGGAAACCATTTACCATGCTGGTTGGTAACCATAATCAAATCATGGCACCTGGTAGTTTAGTGGGCAATTAAGGCGCTCCAGTCGGATTGAGCTAGTGCAGGTTTATATCCAAGGAGTGGTTGGGGTTTAGGGCCGTAGTCTTAAACTGTGGGAAGGCGTTCACCTTGCCCTATCCTTGGTAGTCTTAAAAGATAGCATTCCCTTGGGAACGGGAGAGGATTACCTCTGTATAGTGTACTGGACCAATACACTATGCCAAGGTAATCCTTTCCTGTTCCCAAGGGAAAGCTATCCTTTTAAGACTACCAAAAGATATGGATAGGGCAAGGTGAACGCCTTCTCACAGTTTAAGACTACGACCCTTAGTGCCCATGTAATGCCACTTAGGGATGAGTGAGGCTGGTCACTCTCATCTTAAATGTCAGGACCAACTTGCCTAGCCCCAGGCTCCTTTGCTCCTCATGGGGCACCACTGGATTAGATGATGAATGAATGAATTTAGCTTGTAATCCCTCATCTTCTGTCACCGTTTTATCATATGGTTTCTTAAAGGTTATGGCTACCGGTACTTACCTACCACTTACGTAATTGTATCTTTACAGGAATGAGTCAAGCTCGTACTGTCCCGTGTATTAAACCATTTTTATCGTACATATCCTTAAATTTATAAATAGTTTTGTTACACACTGTTTCATTCGATAGTACATTTCACTGATCAGCTGTCCTATTTGGGAAACTGAATTTCTTTACATATTTATCACTTCTCTTTTTGTGCAGTTTTTTGCAAGGTCCTCTTGCTGATGCTTCCCCATAAGTTATATACTAATGTCTATTTTCTTGTTCCCTGTGATGCATTTATATAGTATAATCATGTCTCCTCTTTTCCTTCTCTCTTGCAGTGTTGGTAGGTTCAGTTTTTCTAGTCTTTCTTCCTAGTTTAGATCCCTTAAGCTTGGTACCCATCTTGTAGTGACCCTTTGTAGCTACTTTTTCAGTTTTGTCTGTGTGTTTATTGAGATGTTGATTCCAGACTACTGGTGTATACTCCAGGGTTGGAGTGGTGAATGGTGTTATCAACTTTCTCAGCATGTCTTCTTTAATGTATTTGGATGCTATTCTTATATTAGCAAGCACTGTATACATTTCTGTACTTTCTCATTAATGTGGTCAGCCAGTAATAGTGTGTTATTGATAATCACTCCTAGGTTCTTCTCCTTTTCTATAATCCCAGTCTGGTCTTTTTTCACTTTTGCCAAATTTAATTACATGGTGTTTGTCTACATTGAAATCCATTTGCCATCTATTGCTCCATTCATGAAGCTTATTCTTGTAGCTCCCTGCAGGAATCTATGTTTGTAATTCATCCTCCTCATCATCATCAGGACCTCCTTTCCCACCCTAGGGCAAGGTGAGGAGTAGCAACGGCCAGACAGCCCAAGTTCGCTCAATCCAATGGGCCACTCTACCATTCACTCATCATTCAAGCCCCCGGAATCCTGGCTTTGTCTGAAACACCAAAAACATTCACCACATTCTGTAGCTTCACATAAACATATCTGATAGAGTCAATCTGGATGCTGTCACGTTAAAAAGTGGTGCCAAATCCCTGATCATGCACTTCTTTTCACAATATTCATCCAGTCAGCTTGATCTCTTGTCAGTCGTCTAGCCTCACCGACTTCCATACCTCTCTTCCTCATACACTCTTTTGTAATTTGCATCATCAGCAAGCATATTTAGATAGCTTCCATATTCAGTGGTGCTCTCAGTGTTATTTTATATATATACTAAGAATATAATTTGTGCCAGCACTGAGCCCTGTGGAGCTCCACTAGTCACTTCTCTCCATGATGAGTAATTTCCCCTTACCTAGTACTGTTCTTATTTTCCTTTTTTCTGAGAAAATCTTGCATCCAGCAGCACAGATTACCTTGGATTCCTCCTTAATGGTACAGTTTCCTTAAAAGTCTTTGGTGTGGTACTCTGCCAAATGCTTTCTTGAAATCTAAGTGTTGTCTATCCATCCTTTTCTTTTCTGTAGTGTTTCTGCAACTCTGACATGACTTTCCCTTTCTAAAACTGAACTGTCTTTCTGTTATCGTATTTTTTCTGATGGTTCACCCGAATTTTTCTTATCAGCTTTTCTAGTATTTTACTTACAACATTGGTCAGGGATACTGGTCGGTAGTTGATTGGATTCTGTCCTATTTCCTTTCTTGAATTGGGGAACAGTGTTTGCATTCTTCCAAATATCAGGTAATTTACCTTGACTTAAGGATTCCTTGAATATTAAATGCAGTATATTGGTCTGCTTAACTCCTCTGCACATTCATGTAGCACCAAACCTGAAATTTCGTCAGGACCATTTGCTTTTTCTTTGTCTAATTTACTCAACTCTTCCAGTACCTCTCGCTCCAGTATTCGTATATCTGATAACGTGTGGGCATGCATGTTCCTTGTCGTCTCTCTCAAAATTACTTTTTTTCTGTAAAAAATGATTGGAATTTTTTGTTAAGTACTTCACAGATATCTTCTTGGATGTAGAGTATCCCCTCATCCATCATGGACTGTGTTTTATCTTTTACTTTGGTTTTGCTTTGGATATACTGTAGCTGTAAAACAGCTTTGGTTGATCACTAATTTTTATAATGTCTTCCTCAAACTGTCCTCGAGCTTCTCTCCTTATATGTGTATAATAATTTTTTGCCTGTTCTTCGTTTCGTTTCGTTTCGTTTTTGAAGGCTCCAACATGCTTGCATGTGTCGGCCTTGATCACCTAATGGCGGCTCTCCACGCTGCTCGATCTCTGGCAGCCTCCCTATTCAGTCCCTTAACCCTTAAGTCACATTTAATGACCTCGTCCCATGTCTTTCTCGGTCTACCCCTCCCAACCCCTCCCCCAATATTAACACTTCTCACCCTCTGTACCCAATTATCATCCCCCATCCTCTCCACATGTCCAAACCACCTCAGCCTACCTCTCCTCATCACAACACCAATACACTCCAGTCTCATCCTACCTCTCAACTCTTCTATCGTAAACCCAGCCCCCCCAGGCCTTGCACGCAGGGACGCACTGCACATCCACCTAATCATTGTCATTTCTGTACGTTTAAACCTGCGAATATCTTCTTCCTTTACTGCCCAGGTCTCACTACCATACAGCATCACACTCCTAACACATGCTGCATACAAAGACCCCTTAGCACGTAAGGAGAGTCCTCTCAATGTCAGGAGAGGCAACAGCTCCCTGAACTTCTTCCAACCACTTCTCACTCTAGCCCTCTCACTATTGTGTCTTCGGTATCTATTCCACAGCAGTTCTCTTATCTTTTGATGTTTACATTCTGTATGAAACTGTTTCTTTATCCTTATTTCTGTTTCTTTGTGTTGTGGGATATAATTTCAGACTCCTGTTTCATAAAATTCACAGAATTTTCTATATGTAACTGTAGGCACGTGTACTGTGTTCCATTAGGATGAGGCAGTGAAACTTCCTGTATCCATCTATTCAGTTTATTCTGCCTCAAGTTACTCGTTTCTGCAAATTTAGTAATACTGTATATCAGACCAATGATTAAATATCCTCTTGATAATCAATACATTCAGACAAATTAATACATAATTCAATATTTCACAGCCTTCCTTAGTTGGTAGCGCTCAGCAATGGAAGTGCTGAGAAACTATACAGTACATACCAAGACAATACCCCACTCCAGTCTGTAAACAGTCCGCCTTCTCTCAGTAGGCACTATAATCCATCCAAGGATAATTAAAACATACAGTAAAACCTTGATATAACGGACTTCAGTAGACCGGAATTCGCTTTTATCGGACTCGAAGAGCTACCAGACTAAATTCCTATACAGTATATCGGAAGAAGTCAGATAAAGTCACAAGCAGTCCAGACAGCCTGACCACTTCTGCTATGTTCATCACAGTAAGGTAAATGAAAGACTTGTTTACCAGTGTACAGTACAGTATTATTATACCATTTGATTAATGTAGTGAAGGTATAACACAGCACAGAGATAGCCTGATTATCCGGTATATGATGTGAAGGTGTGCCCGAATAGTCCGAAATCACAATTAATCCGGCAAAAACAAGAAACAAGTACTGTTAGACTGATTTATTTACAGGTAAATGTACACTTTACGTAGCAGAAAGACCTTAGCAAATCTTTGCATATGCATCCTGCTTGTTTTTGTATTTTTCTACTTTCAGTTTGGTAAATTACTTTTTCTTGCTAAAAAATTTCCTCCCTGTTATTATCCTCATGTTCTTTAAGCTGTACCTACGATTGTTTCCAGGGCATGGAAGAAACTCAACGTACTCAAATGTGGATTTCGTTTCCCAACTTCCCAACTGGAGGTTAGGTTAGCTTAAATTATTAGGTGCAGTTAAGCTAGGTTAGGCCAGGTTTAGTTAAACAATTAGATCAGAACAGTACCTTCCACCATTACGTTAACGAACAATAAGAGTTGTCACACCAGAACAGCTAAAAACGGGAAAACAGATTTAACAAGAAATGTTTATTTGCCAACCCAGAAATAATCAGAAAAATATAACAGAATAGCAGGACGAACTGATTTGGTGATGTGCTTCTACTGCTTACAAGTAAAGCGTATGTTTAGCCCCCTCAATGGCCATGAGTTCAGAAATTTATGTGCTCCCGTGGCAGGCCTTGGAACTATTTTTTCTAAGTTCTAAAATTAGTTTCTTTTTGTTACAGATGTGATAAGACTCGTCTGGTACACCTGTTTTTTATTTTTATTTTTTTTTTATCCATCTTATGATTCTTTAAAGAATAAAATTAGGACACATTATTTAAACATATCGGCGAATACACCTGGGATGAAGTGACCGCCAGGGTGCTTGGGATGGTAGAGCAGGGTCGCATAAACATACCAGTGACCTTCGTTCCCTTCCCATAATTGTTCGCAGTTTTTAATAGCTCCCTAACTCAATGTTGCTGACACCGGTACAGTAAAGCATTGTTCAGGGCTGGCAGCTATGAAGGGGTTAATGGAATACATTATTGTTTGAATCAATACTGTCTCACATATACACATAACAGTGAACAAAAGAATGAGCAGTAAATGTACACTCAGCTGTAAGGAGGAGTAAATAACTGTACGCTCTGTCGGTCCGAAATGTGTTGGGAACTGCGACATTGAACAAAGAATGTGGAGCTGGATGCTAACTTACGAGAACATATGAGGTGAAAGTTTTTTTTTTTTTCTGATTAGTAAGCATTTTTGTTCCATTTCATCCCCTAAAATTGTGAAACCCATAAATTTTCGTCCAGGCATACAGCCTAATGACCTTACCAATTCAGTTCATATTCCTCTAGTTTGTTTTCTGTATTTTTCTGCCTATTTTGAGGGTGGTAAATCACCTTTCTCTTGCTGAAAGATTTCCTCTCTTATTATCATAACGTTCCTTATCCCGCCCAGTCCCGACCAATTTTTTACCCAACACACCCTCAGAACCTGACCGATTTTTTTTTTTTTTTCTCAAACCTTCACTTTTGGTAGGAAACATCGAAAATTCATAGAGAAATCGCCCTCCTGAGCTTATAAATATTGTTACAGGTGTCAGTCAGCCTTATCTTTCGTTCTCTCTCAGGGTACGTGGCTTCAAAGAAAATGAACTATGGGATTATTAACTAACTCAAGCCACTTTAAATTATGTATTTATTTATTTATCTGGTACGAATTTATGTGTAGTACAAGACTATATTGGTTTTAACACAAAATATAGGCGATATTAGCATTGTTCACTTACCCAAAACACCAGCATATGGCACCTTCCTATACAACATTACCGCCTCATCACTTTTGTTTGTTTCTCCCTCTAGCTTCTTTGTTTCTTTGTCCTCCAACTCAGGAATCACTTTCACCGTGAATTTCGTCATTGGAGAGACCGTGGGACAACATGTCTATACTGGCCAGGTACTGCTAACAGGTGAACTGCCAATTGTGGTGGGGAGGGGGGTCAGGTGGGGCCAGGCAGTATCCCCACTTGACAGCAGGTAGAGGAAGGTCTCCCACATATGCCTTCCAAAAATCACCCACGAATCTTGAAAAATGTGCAAACGACGGGCCTTTCAATTGACTGACGTACGATGCACGTTGGTGGGTCTGAGCGTGAAAAAAAGTGGTGACGTGCATCGTACGTCAGTGGGACTAGGCGGGTTAAGACTTACCTGCTATTGTTTCTGGCATAATGGAAGAAACTTACTCAAAATTAGGGTGCATGTTACATTAGCATTTAAACATATCGGCGAAAACATCTGAGATGAAGTGACACCTGGCTGCCTGGGATAGTAAAGTAGGGTCATGTAAACATACCAGTGACCCTCATTCCCTTCCCATAATTGTTCGTAGTTTTTTATAGCTCGCTAACTTTGTCACTGACACCGGTACAGTACAGCATTATTCAAGGCCGACAGCTATGAAGGGGTTAATGGAATACATTATTGTTTGTATCAATACTCTCTCCTTCACACATACACTTAAGAATGAACACTTAACTGAAAGAGACAGAAATAACTGTATGCCCTGCCAGTCTGAAATGTGTTGGGAAGCGCGATATCTAACGAAGAATGTGAAAGTGAATGCTAACTTAAGAGAACATGTGAGATGGTAGAGTAATTTTGTTCTGATTAGCAAACATTTTTGTTCTATTTCATCCCCTAAAATTGTGAAACCCATAAATTTTTGTCTAAGCATACAGCCTAAAGACTTTACTAAATCTATTCATATTCCTGTAGTTTTTTCTGTATTTTTCTATTTTGAAGGTGGTAAATTACCTTCTCTTGTTGAAAGATTTCCTCCTTTATCATCATCACATTCTTCAGGCCGTATATATGACTGTTTCTGGCATAATGGCAGAAACTTATTCAGCGTACTGAGAAGTGGATTTCATTTCCCAGTTTTCCAACTGGAGCCCAGGTTATTTAGGTTAGGTTAGGATAGGTTAAATTATTAGGTAGTTAAGCAGTCACCACACCAAACTCAACCCTACCACCCTTGTGATCGAGTTGTGAGCAGGTGTGGGTGGGGGGGCAGACTCATGCTCGTTTACCCGCGCCTCGCTCACTAGCAGCTGGATGCTTCCTGTTTATGCTGGAGCTATCGTACGAATAATTCTATGTATTACTGTACCTCTGAACCATTCAATCACGGCCTGGATAATTGAGCTTTCACTGTACAGTATTTCAATGGTTGTGAAAACAGTTTAAAAACCATTGGTGCAATCCGGACTAATGTCTGATATATTGGAAAAAGTCCGGATTGGCAAGGGAAAGTCCCGGTGTTGCTTTTATTGGAATTTCGCATTTTTCGAAATGGCTTTGGCCCCAATTAGTCCGTTATAGTGAGGTCTTACTGTATTACACTTTTGTTGTTATAATCCATAATACTGTATAACCATATTACACTTTTGTTGTTATAATCTATAATATAATAAACACTGTATGTACTAATGTACCCTAGCTTTGAGGTACACGAGATACAGAGTGGAAATCCATAGAGCTTTTCACTACCATGTGTTTCTTAGTCCTCCACTTAAATAGGATTCTAAATATTTTGTAATTCCATATTCTACTATGTACTATAACTTTCATTAATAAAAGATATAAAGGAAGTTCAACTCACCATGCACAGGTCCAAATATTGAATCCAGTCATCCAAAGTCTGGTGGTACCGTATCACTGACTGGTCCAAGAGTGACTGAGCCTGGTTACTTCCAGTTAAGCACTCACGTCAATTACCGTGAACCACCAAACCCATTATGGTGACTCCCTTACTTGAATCATAGAAGCATCATTTAATCCCTTTAACCTAGAGACAGCTGTACAAAACAAATATAAACCAGACATGTTATATCTAGTACAGTAACAAAAATATAAACCTGACAAACTGTTATTTATCTAGTATAGTAAAACTGATCTCTGCTTGCGATCACAGTAACATTTATATTATGGTGGAGAAGGGAGAAAAAGTGAATACATGGAGAGTACGGTACACTTACAGGAACTGTTAAACACAGAGAATGAAAGCGATGCGAGTATACGTGGCTGGGGAATGGCTGGGAGAAGGAGGGAGGTGAGAAGAGAGGAAGAAATCAGTAGGATGGAAGTAGTGACGAAAGTCAAAATGGGAAAGTCCCAGGAATAGATGGAGTATGTGGTGAAATGCTGAAGCATGGGTGAGAGATAGTAGTAGAATAGATATGGAATATGTGCAGATTGGCCAGGGAGGAAGGTAGAATCCCAGAGGATTGGAAGTCAGGTATAATTATTCCCCTGTACAAAGGAAAATGGGAAAAAGAAGTACAGTATGTGGTAATCATAGGGGCATTTGTCTTCTTGGTGTAATAGGAAAAGCTTATGGTAGGATACTTATTGATAGAGGGATATAACAGAGGAATTAGTTGGTGAAGAACGTTGAGGTTTTAGGAAGGGAAGAGGTTTTGCAGATCAAATATTCATTCTTAGATCTTTAGTAGAAAAGTTTCTTGAGAAGGGAAGGAAGTTGTTATGTGGCCTTCATGGATTTGGAGAAAACATGATAGGGTGGATAGACAAGGAATGTGGAAACATTAAGAATATATGGAGTAAATGGGAAGTTTTGAATGCCGTGATGAGTGTGTATGAGGGGGCTAAGGCTGGAGTGCGTGTGGATGATGAATTGAGTGAATTTTTCTATTTGAGTGTTGGATTGAAACAGGAATGTGTCATGTCTCCACGGTTGTTCAGTCTGTAAATGGATGGGGTTATATAAAAGATACAAGGTAGGGCAGTGGGTATTGGGTCATCCCTGATGGGTGAGGGCAGTGTGTGGAAACTCGCTGTACTGTTGTTTGCAGATGATACTGTATTGTTAAGTGAAGATGAAGGGGAACTGCAAGGCTTGGTGAATGAGTTTGGAAGTGTGTGTAAGAAACGGAATCTAAAGGTGACTGTAGGGAATAGTAAAGTTTTGGTCTTCGAGACAAATGAAGTCACTGGATGTACAATGAGGTTGGATGATGAGGAAATGGAAAATGTGAGTGCCTTTAATTACTTGGGTAGTGTGATGAGTAAGGATGGAAGTGTAGAGGGTGAAGTGCTTGAAAGCACAACAAGGAAGAAAGGTTGCTGGTTCTTTGAAAGCAGTGATATCGAAGTGAACATGGGAGTAAAAAAAAGTTGCTGCATGCCAGTACTGTGATACCAACCTTAACGTATGGAAGTGAAGCTTGGACCTTGTGGGAAGGACACAAGTCAAGAGTAAGAGGAGTGGCAGTGAATTATTTGAGAGAAGCATATGGAGTTATATTGAGAAACAGACTGACAAATGAGGAAGTGAAGGAGCATTGTGGTGTGGATGTGGATGTGATATAAAGCGTTAGGAGAAATACATTGAGGTGGTTTGGCCTTGTGGAGAGGATGGAAAGCGAGAGACTAATGAGGAGAGTGTATACGAGTGAGGTGGAGGGAGGGGAAAGGGAGGGGGGGAGGCCAAGGATGAGATGGAGGGTTGGAGTGGAGATGTATTTGAGAGAGGGCGGTGTGAGCTGGGAGCAGGGCAATGAAATGGCATTGGACAGGGCGACATGAGGCAATTCGTTATTGGCCACCCCTTACGGGATTGAGGCATCAGGCAACAAAAAGATAGATGGATAATGTATGCAGTGTAGCAGCAAACAGAAGTGCAACCTTTATCCTGTAGGTAACATAATACCCAAGATCAGTGTCGCCCAGTTCCATCATGTGAAAACAAACCTACTCACTATTTCCAACTTGAGTAAAGAAAGTATGAGACAGATGAAAATATAGTGACAGAGTATGCAAGGTGGCATTGTACAGAAATGCAACCCTCCTTCCACTGTAGACCAGTGGATCCCAGTACCATTGTGTGAAAACAAATTTACTATTCTAATTCCAGCCTGCATGAAAGTAAGAGACCGAGAAGTGAAGATAGTGATGCTGTATGTGTGCAGGATGGGAACATGCAGAAATGCAACCCTCTTACTGTGGGGCAACATCCTGCTCAAGATCAGTGTTGCTCCATCAGGTGAAACAAATTAATTACTGATCTTCTTTTCCAGCTCGAGTGAAGAAAGTAGGAGACCGAGAAATAAAGATAGTGACGCAGTGTGTGCAGGGTGGGAATGTACAGAAATGCAGCCCTCCCACTGTGGGCAACCTCCTTCTCAAGATCAATGCTAAGTTGGGTGGTACAAACAATGTACTGGGACTAGCTTCACGACCTATTGTAAGTTGATTTATGGATTTTTTTTATTATTAGCCTCTGTGGTATTTTTTCATCGTAATTATCATCATCATTGTCATATCAGCTCCATCGTTATCTTCATTGTCGTTTTCATTGCTGTCTTCTTTGCCATTCTCTTTCTCCCCCTTCCCATCCCCATCTTTCTTTCCTTTCCCTCATTCCTTTGGTAAGTCTTCATTTCTTTTCATCATCATCATCAGCAGCAGCAGCAGAATTATTACCTTCATGATCATTTTGGATACCATTGCCTTCATCAGTTTCTCTTATTCTCTCTTCCATTTCTCCTTCTGTCCTTCCCTCCCCTCCCCTCTCCCTTTCTTTCTCTTCCTTCTCACCATTTCCTTTCATCATCATCATCATCATCATCAGCAGCAGCAGCAGCAGCAGCAGCGGCCGTAGCACTGTTGTAATCTTCATCATTGCCATTGTCAGTTGCTCCTCTCCCCTTCCACCTTCCCTGTTTTCTACCCCTCTCCTTCTCTCTTTCCCTTCTTTCAACCACCATGCAAGCCCCCAGAATCCTGACTCTGTTTAGCCTGTTCCCTGTTGGTCTTTAACAAACAGTCTCATCATCCCTCCACCTCTACGACGGGCACGTAGTACCCATCTAGCAACAAACTCTCATCCCTTTTCTGTCCAACTCTCTAATGCAAGAGTTAACTGTTACTCCCAGTCCTTCATTTATGCAACTGGTCAACTCTGGAACTGTCTTCCTCAGTCTGTATTCCTTACTTCCTATGATCTCCAGTCTTTCAAACGCAGTGTGTCCAGGCATCTCAAAATGAACGGATCTTGAATTTGTCTCTCTTTCGTATTGTTTTTTGTCTTTCTTGGAAGGAACAGTATGCAGGTCCATGGCCTTTGGTTCCTTCTTCCTTGCATTAAAAAAAAAGAAAAAAGAAAAAAAAAGCAGTCATCTAGACTTCTTTTTTCCCACCTAAGGATGGGGTGAGGTACGGACCAGAGAGCAAGAAAAAACATGATAGAAAGAGGACTAACCAGTGTATGCCTACTTATAATTAGGCCACAACACTTACTCACCATGCAGGCTCCTGGAATCCTGACTCTGTTTAACTTTTGCAGGTCTTCAACACACCAATTATGATCATGGGAGCAGATGTCAACCATCCTCCCGCTCATGACAAGTCCACCCCATCGTTAGCTGCTGTACTTGCCTCGTTGGATCGTTATGCCTGCAAGTATGCATCGGAGGTGCGGCATCAGCAACACCGCACAGAGATGATACAGGAACTCAGGGAAATGACTAAGTGAGTGTATGGGTTTAAGGATCAGTTGTGGTTAATTGTGCAAGGAAATGACAAAGTGAGTAAATGGGTATAAGTTCAAGGGTTGGTTTTGGTTACAGTAATGATCATCAGCACTTCACTGAGATGATACAGGAACTCAAGGAAATGACTAAGTGAGTTTATGGGCTTAGGTCTGAGGGATGGTTGTTGCTGTTGATCAACCCATCTGTCTGGTTGAACAAACCCATCAACCACAGGCAAGGCACCTGTCCTGCGGGGCTGTCTGTTGTGCTAGAGTGATTTTTCCTTGTGTTTGACAGCACCTGGCTGTGGTGAGGCACTGGGAAAAATGTGGAGGTTTGGTTCCTGGGTGGATGCTGCATTTGTGTCTCCACCCAGTTAACAGGAGCACCATGGTAGTCTTCACTTCTCCCTGTGATCTGGTTATATGGTTACCACCCAGTGTTGTAAATGGTTTCTTGGATCACAGGAAACCATTAGATTTGTCACTCAGTGTAGAACCACCTGAAGTGGAAAGGAGAACAATAAAAAGTGATGGCTTGGTGGTAGATGAGGGTGCTCACCATCTACTCACTTAGTGTAGTGCTGCTTTTGATGTCTGCCCTTTCCTCCCTTCCTTCCTTCCTCTTCTTTCTTTCCTTCATTTTTTCCTCTTCCTTCTGCTTATGAGTGACTTTACACTTCATCTTCTGTCTTTCTTCCCATCATTCTTTCTTCCCTTCATTCTTTCCTCTTCCTTCTGCCTATGGGTGACTCAACGCTGAGTGATAAGCCAAGTGGTTTCCTGTACACCAGGAAGCCATTTACTACGCTGGGTGGAAACCATATAACCAAATCATAGCGCCTCGTGGTTTAGTGGTCAATTAAGGCTCTCCTATCGGATTGAGCCTGGATAGGTTTATATCCAATGGGTGATTGGGGTTTATTGCTCATGTAATGCCACTTGGGGATGAGTGAAGCTGGTCACTCTCATCTTAAATGTCAGGACCAACTTGCTTAGCCCCAGGCTCCTACGCTCCTCATGGGGCAGTGTAGATTGGACGATGGATGGATGGAAGGAAAAGGAAAAGTAGGAAGAGAGGAGGGCAGTCTTGAGAAATACAATGGTAAAAGTGAAGGAAGAAGCTTGCAGTACTACAAGTGAGTAGGTGATGATCACCAATGCCTGCCACTTCTGAGTGTTTTTTTTTTTTTTTTTTTTTTTTTTTTATATATGTGTCCGACTTTGGGCATAGGCTTCACAGCCTGCTATCAAGGCCCAGTCGTCCTCCTACAATCTACATGTCACCACTTCGGCGCTTAACACCCACCGTCCATATTGAATACATGCTAGGGCTGTCTCATACAGGACTGGTGTATTGGTATTAGCGGGGTCATTTTTACGACATGTCGGCGGGTCTTCTGGTAGATCAGTAAAGCCTGATTTAAGGAAATTCAAATCCTTAAATTGTTCCCTGCACCAGCGAGGATTCGAACCTGGGTCCCATGGGACCGCAAGCCAACTCTCTACCGATCGAGCTACCGGGTGGTTGAGGATTGCTGTGAGTTCTTATACTGGTAAAGTTTGAGAGGTAGTTGTGGGTTATTGCACTTAAAAGTACCATACACCACCAACAGCAGAACATGAAACCATGGAGAACCTAAACAACTCTATAAATTAACCTGTCAGTATATGCGAACAAGAAAACTGGAAAAATTTGTTGACACCTTCAAGTCAGTGGTGGAAAATTTTGGAAAATGGTAAGAAATATCCACACATCAAAGACCTCCCCATCATGAGCCTAGGAATTCCTTTCAAAACACTGATAGAACCATCCCTAGGCAGAAGAAACAAGCACTAAGCCTAGTAAACTATTGTATCTTGCATTCATAAGCCATGAAACACACACACACACACACACACACACACACACACACATCAGTTGAAAAAAATAGTCCAAAACAGTAGGTCATGATCAGATTTCAAACCTCCACTTTAAACACCTTGGCCCTATAGCAGTAAGTGCCCTCACTGCAATTTTCAGCTTCTCCATGACTATCATCCCAATCCCTGGTACTGGAAGAAAGCAACCATCTTTCCCATACTCAAGTCAAGGAAGCTACTCAACAGTCCCTCATCATATAGACCAATACTACTACTATGCACACCATCCAAAGTCATGGGAAGGCATCGTATGTGTGGGAAAGTGATTAGCATGACACTCATCATCATTCATTCATCATCTCATGCAGTGTTGGCCCATGAGGAGTGTAGGAGTCCGGGGCTAGGCAAATTGGTCCTGACATTTAAGATGAGAGTGACCAGCCTCTCTCATCCCTAGGTGGCGTTTTGTGGGCAGTAAATCCCAACCATCCCTAGGATATAAAGCTGCACTGACTCAGTCCAATTGGAGTGCCTTAATTACCCACTAAACCACCAGGCACCATAATTTGGTTATGCGGTTACCACCCAGTGTAGTAAATGATTTCTAGGTGAACAGGAAACCCTTTGGCTTGTTGCCCAGTGTAGAGTCACCCCTAGATAGAAGGAAGAGGAAAGAATGAAGGAAAGAAAAACAGAAGAGGAAGGAAAGAAATAAGGATGGCAGAGGGGAAAGGGCAGGCGCCCGAGGAGCACTACATCGAGTGAGTGGATGGTGAGCGCCCCCAGAGTGATAATGTTATGTAGCTCACAGTTGTTGTAAGTTAGGACGTGAATAGATTAAGTCATTAGATTAAGATCCCCCCCCCCCCCAAAAAAAAAAAAAATCCATCCATCATCCTATCCTATGTTGCCCCATGAGGAGTATAGGAGCCTGGGGCAAGGCAGATTGGTCCTGTCATTAAAGATGAGAATGACCAGCCCCACTCATTGCTGCTGAGTAGCATTACATGAGCAATAAACCCTAACCACCCCTTAGATATAAACCTACACAGGCTTAATCTGATTGGAGTGCCTTAATTACCCACTAAACCACCAGGTGCCTTAATTTGGTTGTATGGTTACAAAAAAAAAAAAAAAAGCATTAGGTTAGGGTTAGTAACATGCTGACCTGTGACTGCCTTCTGCCCATCTTGATGAATCGTAGGAACCTAAGGGTGTTTATATTCCCCATATTTTTCAGGAACCTGCTCATAAGCTTCTACCGTACAACCAAGAGGAAACCGGAGAGAATCATCATGTACCGGGATGGTGTCAGTGAGTCGCAGTTCCTGGAGGTTCTGTCGTTCGAGCTGAAGGCAATGCGGGCAGCCTGTACGGAGCTGGAGAAGGAGTACAAACCTGGCATGACATTTATTGTGGTACAGAAGAGACATCACACAAGGTAGGGAAGGAAACAAAGACTGATTTTTGTGGTTTTCTGTCTCTTTGTTTATTTTTATTGTTTTGTGTACTTTTGTCTTTCCTATAATTTTGTAATTTTGTGCCTTGTCTGCAATAATAGGCTTTCATCTGTTTTTGTGTGTTTTTGTATATCTTTGTGGACTTTCTGTTGTTTTGTGTGCTTTTGTGCATTTTCCTTAGTTGTTGAAACTGAAGGGAATGCAGGCAGAAGGAGTACAAACCCAGCATGACAGTTATTGGGGTACAGAAGTGACATCATACACAGTTAGGTACTCTACTTGGCATGAAAGGCCAAGATGGTGGACAGATATGGTAAATGTATGTGTAAGAAAACGAGGTACAGAGGATGATTAGGCAAGGGAGCTGACAGTGGATTGAGCTGATTGGAAGAATTTTATGAAGGAATAAATGACCAGGGGTCTGGCACTCCTGTTTTATCCCCATAGAGTGATAGTTGTCGGATTGACACTAGTTGATAGATGGTATGATGTGCGTAAGTGTGAATGTGTATGTATGTGATGTGAATTCAGGATTCCATGAGCTTGAGTGATTACTGAATGAGAGTTTGGCCTTTTAATTGACAAATTTTGGTTAGTTCTCCTTCTTTCAGGTTTTTTCACACTCCCTGAATGTCACCCTATCCTTGGGGGGGGGGGGGAGTTCAGGATGATGATTAATAAACACTTCATGAGTTAATAGAAACTTCTCTGTTACCGATATGATTTTTATATTCCCCAGGCTGTTCTGCCAGGAGCGTGATGGTATAGGTCGATCTAAGAACATTCCACCTGGCACTACTGTTGACAACAAGATCACACACCCAACTGAGAGAGACTTCTATCTGTGTTCTCACCAAGTACTGTATCTGTCTCTCTAGCTTGTCTATCAGTTTACCAGTCCATTATTGTCCCATCAGGAGCATAAGGGCTTTGGGCATGACTGCTTAATCCTGGCATTTAAGACAAGAACTATGAACCCAAATTCGCTAGGAGGCATTGCGTGAACTATAAACCCCAACCATCCTTGGATGTAAATTCCTATGAGCCACATCTGCTTGGAGTGCCTTAACCCATTATACCACAAGGTGTCCATTTAGTTATTCAACATACTGACTTGGTGGTAGGTGATGACGACCATCATCCACTCACCTGGTGTACTGCTTATTTTTTCCTTCATCTCTATCACTTTCTCTGTTTGCCCTCTTCTCTTCCTGTTTATCCCATCCTTCCTGTCACTTATATTACTCTTCTTTCCACTTAGTGACAAGCCTAATGATTTCCTGTAACCCAGGAAACTTTACAGAGTTTACAAACTTTGGCCTATAACCAAAAATGGAGTAGGAAACTACATTGATGCCCCAGTTAAACTGGATGGAGACAAATTTAGTGTCAATCCAGGAACCAAAGCTCCACACTTCTGCCTACACCCAGTGTGGTAAGGCATTGTCCACTGCAAGGAAACATCAGTTCACTGCATGGGACAGATCTACAGGGACAGTTGCTTGCCCACAGTTGATGGGTCTGCCTGGCCAGACAGACCAGGGTTACTCATCAACAACGACTTACTGATAACTTACTTGCCACCACCAGATGATTTCATTGATTTTAGGGTAAACCTTTTGTATTGAATGATGAGTATAATGACGTCACACTTATGAACTACCATAAGGACACCATACTATTTTATTCAGCTGAGTTACTTATAAGAGCAGGATAATGAGTCACAGGGGCTGGAGAGTGAGTCATAGTTGGTCATAGAGCCTGGAAAGTGAGTAATAGATTTGGGAAAGTGAGTCATAGGAACCAGAGTGTGAGTCACAGGAGACTAAGAATGTTAATATTGACTTCAGCCTCCAGAGCATGCAGGGAACCGGCTGACCTGCTCACAACCATGTAACCTGGGATGACAATGACTTAATGGTGGATCAGCTGGAGACCGTGATATAGAATTAGTCATAGGACCTTGGGAGAGAGTTGTAGAGTTAGAGGGTGAGTCATAGAAACCCGAGTCTGCTAAATACTGCCTTCCTTTAATCCACAAGGCATACAGGAAACCAGCAGACCAATCCACTACCATGTTTTGTGATACAGCAAAGACCTAATGATGAGTCAGCGGGAAACCATGATGTAGAATGAGTCCTAGGAGCCCGAGTGTTAATACTGACTTTCTTTAATCCCCAGGGCATACAGGGAACCAGCCGACCCACTCACTACCATGTGCTTTGGGATGACAATGATCTAACAATGGATCAGCTGGAGACCATGACCTATGCCATGTGTCACCTCTACTCTCGATGCACGCGCTCTGTATCCATACCTACACCAGCATACTATGCTCATCTGGTGGCCTTCAGGTATGTATTTATGTATCCAATATTAAAGTCTGTATGCTCAGTGTATCTCTGCATTTGCCCAATTCAGCTGTCTTGCTGTATTTTCGTACCTGTCCATCCGTACCAATACCAGCTTACTATGCCCATCTGGTGCCCTTCAGGTATGTATCCACTATTGTCAGTAAGGTTTGCATGTTCTGTATACTCGTACACTATCTTTATACCTCTCTCTCTCTCTCTCTCTCTCATGGATTTTCTAAGTCATCGTTTTATTCCAGAGCAAAGGTACACATCCGAGATCTGTGTCAGAGCGAGACATCCTCCATTGCGTCTGGTGAGACGGAAGGGTCATTTGTATCTGAAGCCGTTATGACCCAAGCGGCCAAAATCGACTGCAAACATGACATTGCATCCAAGCTTTACTTTGTCTAGTTCTGGCCACTGGAAGCAAGGATAGGATGATGATGGTGGTGGTGAAGGTGGTTCCGTAACTTTTATGCCTTATTTTCATCAGTCCTGCCTCTCCCATTCTTTAGGTGGAAAAAAAAGAATAGTGATGATGACTCACCCAGTTTCACACTTTCTTATTTTTTAATTGTATCTTTCTTGATCTTTAGGTGGACAAAAAAAAAGATGATTATGAGTTTATGTTGATAATGACTTTCCCCAGTTTCATATTTCGTTTTGTTTCATTTCGTTTACAAAGGCTCCAACGTGCTTGCTTGCATTGGCCTTGGTCACTTATTGGTGGCTGTCCGTGCTGCTCAATCTCTGGCATCCTCCCTGATCAGTCTCTTATCCTTGAGGTCACACTCTATGACCTTGTCCCAGTCCTTTTCGCTCTACCTCTTGCAGCCCCACCCCCGGCATTTACACTTCTCACTTTCTACATCAAGTTGCCATCACCCTTCCTCTCCACATGCCCAAACATCTCAATTTACCCCTCCTTATCACACCACCACCCAGTCCGATACATCCTCTCAACTCTTCCACTGCAAACCTAGCCCTCTCAGGCCTCGCATTCAAGGCGCACTGCACATCCCCCCAATTATTGTCATTTCTTTATCTTTGAACCTATGAATATCCTCTTCCTTTACTGCCTGGGTCTCACTGCCATATAGCATTACACTCCTAACATCTTCGATGACGTTGAGGATGATTACGATTTTATTGGCATGATTTTTGTTTTTCATTCATTCATTCATTCATTCATTATCCAATCCTATGTCGCCCCACAGAGGAGCGTAAGAGCCCGGGGCTAGGCAAGTTTGTCCAGGCATTTAAGATGAGATCCCTTTACATTTTAATATACAGCAGTGAACATTTTTAATTATATTCTGTTACATTACTGTGGACTATTTTGTTTTCACATGATGGAACAAGGTCTCACTGGAATATTTGGCAGTTTTTCCTGTTACTTGTGTTATTAACTTTAATCAGTTATTAGTGCTGTATTCAACTCTTAAGAATTATTTTTAGTCAGTATGTTTTCATCTGACGGAACTGGGCAACATCTTGCATGCTGAGTTTTGGTTGCATGGAATTGTGAGCCTTAGTTATGAGGTAGGAATGAGCCTCTATTACTTCAGTAGTCAAATAAGTTCTCCAAAGTGACAACACTTGGCCATCAAATGAGCTGAAAGGGATTAGTGGATCTTTGTTGAGTAAAAACAAATTGATTATATTGTGAGTCACCAAGGAGATTAATTCCTACCTCATAAATAAGATTCATCAGAGTCACTGCATCCACGATATAGTATTTGAGGTGTATGATGATGACAACGATAGTGATGATGCTGATGAGTGGCCCAATAACCTCAGGTGAAAACAAACCTGTAAGTTTGGTTTACATAGTAGGTATTAACTAGTATATGCATTATTGGTAATTTTTTTTTTTTTAAATATATATTTAGATGGAAGAACTATCCCCCCCATTCTCTCTCTCTCTCTCTCTCTCTCTCTCTCTCTCTCTCTCTCTCTCTAATACTTTTGTCACTTCTTACGCCATCCTGAAGTGGAAAAGTTCGTGAAGATGATATTGATTCTCTCTGACAAGGAGAGTATATTTTCATCCCTGTTTGTTTGTTTGTTTGTCTGTGAGCAGGATTACTTAAAAACTAAGAGAGAGATTTGGACAGAATTTGGTAGGTAGATAGCCCATTTTCTAGGGAACTTTTGGGACCGAACTGGACTGTATTACGGATTCTGGATCTGGAAAACATTTTTATGAAACCCTAATTTATGATGAGGAAACCTAATCCATTATGAAGAGTGGTTTGGAAATTCCATTGCCCTTGTCGGAGAGATGCGCTCCAGCGAGTGCCCCTCTAGTTTGTAAATATGACTCCATCCATCCATCCATCCATCATCCAATCCTATGTCGCCCCATGAGGAGCATAGGAACCCGGGGCTAGGCAAGTTGGTCCAGACATTTAAGATGAGAGTGATAAATATGATTGTACCTGTGTATTATAATGCTTTTATAATCTTATTCAAATTTTCTAGATGATGATGATGATGATGATGATGTGGTATATCCAGAGGCAGTATTTATAGCTATACTGTATAGTTTTCAAACAGATGCCTGGTGATCTAGTGAGTTAAGGCTTTCTAACCTTGAACCTGGTGTGGCCTACAGGCCGTACTATAAAAAATAAACGTCAGTATTGCTGAATGTTAGCGTCTGATGTTCCCGTGTTTTGTACCATAAATAAAATTGCTGGTCACGCCAGACGTTCGTATGCTGGTTATGGCATAAAATAGTATTGGAATGTGACAGGAGAATAAAAAACCACAAGAGACACCACTTTCGTGTAACAAACTTAAATATTCATAAATATGATAGCTGGTTTTTCCATTTATAAACACTGAATAATTCGGGAAAAAAAATTTCCTTGGCATTCTAATATATACGAGATATCCAGAGCTGTTCAGAAAATTTTACAAGATTAAGCGTTTCTGTAGTGAATACAAGTAAACAAAACTTGCCGTGTGGTGGGGTGGCAATGTGGTGCACAGTAAATGGAGATATAACAATAAATTGTGCTCAGAAATTAATTTCAGAGTACCTGCGGAAATTCTCAATAGATTTTTGAGACGGCAGCAATATCGGAGTTTGTGTGTTACCCAGCTCAGTGCTGTAGCTATCACATTTGAGGGGAAGTTTACAAGTTTCTGCTTCGGTATTGTTGAGTGTGTGGCATTGGCACTGGAAAATGATTTTTTTGATAATGGAGTGCTTCTTGAAGTACATAACATGCAGTTCAAGTGTATACAGTAGTTGATCCATGTAGCAGCTGCAATGGTCACTAAAATAATGAAAGTCACTTTACTTTAGCTGGGTACAGTACAGCTTTTCCCATATTGGAGACTGAATAAATATATAACTTATAAGTAGACTATGTGTACAATATTATATTACATGGTAGAAATTACAGATAACAGAGTTAGGTCAGTGTTGGTAAATGGTTAGTTAGGGGTGTATTTTTCACCAGCTTTAGTGGTCCTTTACACTTAAGGAATGGGTAAAAAAAAAAAAATCATATGTGCAGCTGTTTGCAGGTAAGACAATCTCTTGGGATAAAGATGCCTCAGGATTTGAAATAATCTGCACTGTTTTATTAACAAATTTTTTATTAAAGTCAAAAGACTTATGCTCAAGACTAACTGTTTGAAATAGGCAAATATATCAGTCATCATCCTAACCAACCAATTCACTCTTATCTGGTAACTTTAATTAAATCAACTTATTCTTTTGGCACAAAAACAAATTACCTGTTTCAGTAAAGAACTTACATGATTGCATCATCATCCAGGGTGGGAAAGGAGGTCCGGATGATGATGATGACTAACAAATAAATGCAATCACGTAAGTTCTTTATTGAAATAGGTAATTTGTTTTGGTCCCAAAAGAATAAGTTGATTTACGTAAAGTAGAGTTACCAGATAAGAGTGAATTGGTTGGTTAGGATGATGACTGACATATTTGCCTATTTCAAACAGTTAGTCTTGAGCATAGGTCTTTTGGCTTTAATACAAAATTTGTTGATAAAACAGTGCAGATTATTTCAAATCTTGAGGCATCTTTATCCCATGAGATTGTCTTACCTGCAAATAGCCTCAGGCCCCAGGAAATGGCCTGTACCATGCATAAGTAGTAAAAAAAATAGTTTTAGATGAAAAATGACAGTTAATGGAATGGAGTAGATGGGTGTAGGAAAGACAGGGAATACTGGTTTGGGTGAAAGGGTTATTTATTTATTTATTTTTTTCATGTCCTACTCCAGGCAAAGGCTTCAGGGCCTGTTCCCAAATCCCAGTAGTCCTCCTCCATCTCCACATGTCACCATTTCAGTGCTAACACCCGCCATCCATATTGTATACATGATAGGGCTGTCTCATACCAGACTGGTGTACTGCACTGTTATTAGCAGGGGTACTTTTATGACATGTCGGCAGGTCATCTGGTAGATCAGAAAAGTCTGCTTTTCAAGAAATTCAGATCCTTAAACTGTTCCCTGCCCCAGCCGGGATTTGAACCTGGATCTATTAGAATTGCAGGTGCCTTCTGTACCGATTCTGCCACTGCCTCCCCCGAAGTATGAAGGAGCAGTTAAGCAGTGCCTGTGACAAAAAGGAAATACATTAATGAGAGAAATATTAATGAAGGAGAGCAATGTCAAGAATGTGAATAGTTGAGGAGAAAGGTAGGAAAATAGACCTGTAAGCAGTCTGAAAATGTACCATATAAAACAGACCTGCATATACAAAAGTGAAATGATTTCTGGGAAAAGAGGTAAGATTTATCTAGCAGACTGAGAAAAAGAAAACTGTACTGTACCAAGCAACTTAAATCACAGCTCACTCTTTGAAAGGAAGGTTATTAGTCAAGATTGTGGATAAAAAAGGAGTATAATTATTGAGCTTGAATGGAAATTTTCTTGTAATCACCAGGACAGGGAAGGTGGCAATGTAATGGGGAAGAAAGTTTTGCCAAATACATAGAAACTGAATGTACAACTGTGACAGTACACACATCTGATAACCTTTATTTTCCAACATGTTCTGCTGGTTATGGCTGGATGACAGGTGTGGAAAGAAATTCTATCTATCTATCTATTGCCAGACGCCTCAATCCCGAACGGGATGGCCACAAACAAATCGCCTCCATGTCACTCTGTCCCCTGCCATTTCACTACCACGCTC
>JAGKTI010008063.1:23580-34764 GCA_018397915.1 Birgus latro | reverse complement strand
ACTGCCCGACCTTGTATCTCTTTTATAACCCCATCCATATACAGATTGAACAACCATGGAGACATGACACATCCTTGTTTCAATCCAACCTTCAAATGGAAAGATTCACTCAGTTTGCCATCCACACGCACTGCAGCCTTAGCACCCTCATACATACTCTTCACTGCCTTCAACAACTTCCCATCCACTCCATATATTCTTAATACCTTCCACAAACCTTGTCTATCCACCCTGTCATATGCTTTCTCCAGATCCATAAAGGCTGCATACAACTTCTTGCCCTTCTCTAGAAACTTTTCCACTAAGGATCTAAGAATGAATATCTGGTCTACACAACCTCTTCCCTTCCTAAAACCTCCTTGTTCTTCTCCAACTAATTCCTCAGTAATTTCCCTAACTCTGTCAATAAGTATCCTACCATATATTTTTCCTATTACACTGAGAAGGCAAATGCCCCTATGATTACCACACACTGCTTTTTCCCCTTTTCCTTTGTACAGAGGAATAATTATACCTGACTTCCAATCCTCCGGGACTCTACCCTCCTCCCAAGCCAATCTGCACACCTTCCACATCCATTCTATTACTATCTCTCCCCCATGCTTCAGCATTTCACCACACACTCCATCAATTCCTGGGGCTTTCCCCATTTTAACTTTCTTCATTGCTTCCACCACTTCCATCCTGGTGATTTCTTCCTCTCTTCTCACAACCCTCCTTCTCCCTGCCATTCCCCAGCCACTTATACTTGCATTACTTTCATTCTCTATGTTCAACAGTTCATTAAAGTGTTCTCTCCATCTGTTTACTTTTTCTCCCTTCTCCACTAGTAATCTACCATTTTTATCTTTCACACCCCCACTGACTTCGTTGGCACCCTGTCTAGCTCTCTTTACCTCCTTCCAGAACATTTTCTTACATTCCCTCCACTTTGCACTCAAATTCCTTCCAAATTCCTCATCCACTCTCTTCTTACTCTCTCTTACTAATCTTTTCACCTCTCTCCTCCTCACTACATATAACTCTCTCGTCCGTCTCTCAGCTTCTTCGTTGCCCCTGTTTCTCATCCACTCATTATATGCTTTCTTCTTTTGTGCCACAGCCTCTCTCACCTCTTCGGTCCACCATGCTGTTCCCTGAACCCCCTTTCGTCTCCTCTTCACCCCACACACCACCTCACATGCTGCACAGATTTCTTCTGTCAATACCTTGCACACACCCTCCACGTCCCCCATCTGCTCCAATCTATATTTACCCAATCGTTCCTCCACTTCCCTTCTATATTCGGCCTTTATTCCATCCTCTTGTAACTTTTCTACCCTCCTTGTAACAAATACTTCCTCCTGTCTTTCCCTTCTTCTCTTCCTCCATCTTGTTTGGACTCTGATTCTGGCCACCACCAAGTGGTGGTCAGAAAGTCCACTCCCCCAACCTCTATATACTCTTGCATCCATTATACAGCTTCTCATCCTTTCATCCACACACACATAGTCAATCCTACAGGTAGCAATTTTAGTGTTTTTCCAAGTACAGTATTATCCTCATAAATAGTAGAATATCTGTCCTTACACACTAAGATGATAATACCTCCCCCTCCATTGGTTCTATTTCTTCTGTAAATCATGTATCACATTCAAAGTATTGGGCAGTCACTTCACATTCACAGAGCTTGCTCTCTGTTATAAAGATAACATGAGTGAGCATGGAAGTGAAAAAGTTGTTACATGACAGTATTGTGATACCAACTCTGACGTATGGAAGTGAAACTTGGACCCTGTTGGAAGGACAGAAGTCAAGAGTGAGAGCAGTGGAAATGAGTTATTTGAGAGGAGCATGTGGAGTCACATGGAGAGACAGACTAACAAATGAGGAAGTGAAGGAGCGTTGTGGTGTGGTTGAGGACGTGATGGGAAGCGTTAGGAGAAGCACATTAAGGTGGTTTGGGCATGTGGAGAGGATGGAGAGTGAAAGACTGACGAGGAGAGTGTATGTGAGTGAGGTGGAGGGGGCGAGAGGGATGGGGAGGCTGAGGATGAGATGGAGGGATGGAGTGGAGAGGTATATGAAAGAGGGGGGTGTGAGTTGGGAGTGTGGTAGTGAAATGGCAGGGGACAGAGTGACATGGAGGCGATTTGTTTGTGGCCACCCCGTGCGGGATTAAGGCGTCTGGCAATAGATAGATAGATAGACAACTATGTCCAGCATATTGCTGCTGTTGGAAGTGTTGATGCCATCTACACATGTGTATACTATGCCCCTGAGTCTCTTGACTGATGGTCCTGGTTTAGATCTGATTGGGTTGTTTCCTTTGGTGTTCCATTTTGAATTATCCACTCCTGACCCTGAATCCGGCATCCAGTAGTTCCTTGTTTCTGACAATCCTGTTTTTTACCAGCCCTGCATGAGCCTACCTCTCTTTGAGTGTCCTGTCTGGCATTATATGCACATAGTTCATTCTTGGGTCTTCTAGGTTTTTCAGGTTGCCATTTGCTCTAAAAAATTTCCCTTTCATCTCCTCCCTCTCTAGTAGAACTGTCAGCAACTTTGGTCTGTTGGGTGAGAGTTGTGAGATCCCCTAGGGGGATTCAGTCTAGTCACTGTATTTTCACTGTTTTCAGTGATCCCAAAATCTCATGATTTCCTTTACATTTTGTGCATCCTCATTATACTTGATCTTGGGATCTTGTGCTGCAGATTTCTTAACACCTTGCATGATCAGATTGGGCTTCACAAATGTTATTTCCTCTTCATCTCACAAATCCATCTATTTACTCCCAAACTCATACTTTATATTCTGCATTTTCTTTGAACCGAAGTTTGTCGTTTCCTCTATGGCTCTCATTCTGCCCTTCATTGCATTCATTTCTTCTTGAATCTCCTACACTTTCACACTTAAATCCTTTGGTGAACTTTTGGCCTTGAATAAATCAGAAACATCACCCAAACCACAGACTTTTTTTTGTTACTGTGTTTGGTAGTGTTTTGTTCTATTGCTGTGTTTTTTACTCACAGTATTGATGGATGTCTTTAATTTTTTATGCTGATCACTGCACCTTTACTTAATGGCAGAACCTTTATTTACTGTTACTGTATGTGGTGTTCATTATGGTACCTTTTTTATTTATTGATTCTCAGTGGAGGAACTTTATTTTCTGCTTTATTGTTTGATTAAGTGAAGTGAGTGAGAACAATGTATAGCTGCCTCAACCAAAATATCTATTTATCTATAGCCCGACACCCTAATCACGTAAAGGGTGGCCGCAGACAAAATGCCTCCAAGTCGCTCTGTCATGGCAACCTGATTTTTTTGAGGAAAGCAGGTAAATTCACGATGGAAGGATTTCTTTCAGTCACATCAGGATCAAACCACTGCCCCACACACCTCGGGTGAATGGCAGAGCAGTTATAATCTATCCCAGGCACAACACGTGCGTCTTAAGATGTAGAGGGGGGAGGCTAGGCAAATGATGCCTAGCCTCCCCCCAGGTCACTCCCCCCTCCCTCATATACCTCTCAACTCCATCCCTTCACCTCATCCTCGGTCTTCCCCTCCCTCTCCCTCCCTCCACCCCACCTACATACACTCTCTTAGTCAATCTTTCATTCCCCATTCTCTCCACATGTCCAAACCAAAATATGTGTAAAATTCTTGCCCCATATGGTCTGTAGTCTCCCTGCATGAGGTGCACCAAAACTCTGTGTTCTCAGTTATGCAACAAGTCTTGGCATGTCAAACCATTTTAAGGTTGTCATGAAAATTGCCTTACAGTAGTAACAGACTTGTTCCCAAAGAGCCAAATAAAGCCGAAAAATGCCAAAAACATTTCCACTATGAAGGCAAGAACAGATCACCAAAACTTGGTTTCCTCACCTTAACTATTAAGTCATTTATAGCATGTCACACCTTTTTGAAACCCATTGGGTGCACCACCCATTTTCCTTCTTCAAAAATATATAAAAAAAGGGCCAAAAATACAGCCATGTTCGCTTGAATACACTCCACATTTCTGATATGGATGTCTAATTTTTTGCTATTTATCATTTTTCTTAATGAAGGAGTTTTAGTTGTTGTGATAATTTAACATTTACTGGTAGCATTAAAGGATATATTCAGAATTCATTTCCTTAATGAAGAACCATAATTTCTTTGATATTTCTTAGTGTAATATCTTGCATTGGTTGTGCTGTATGGGTGTGAATACAGGACTTCTTGTGATTTTATGTTCACCACCAACACTTGAGTTGCTACAGCACCACACCAACAGCCACAGTGGGTCAGTGGTGAAGCTGGTGGTGAAGACAGGTGGGGAAGCAATATACTCAACTGCCTTATACTGTATACACAACACTAACACATGCATTACTACAGCACCACACCAACAGCCAGGTGAGTTATAAGCCTTGTGGGTTAGATTAGGAAGGGAAGCAGTATGCTCATATGCATCATAATTATGCACAACATGAAGGTGGTTTGGTCATGTGTAGAGGATGGAGAGTGAGAGACTAATGAGGAGAGTGTATGTGAATGAGGAGGAGGGAGGGAGAGGGAGGGGGAGGCCGAGGATGGGATGGAGGGATGGAATGAAGAGGTATATGAGAGAGGGATGGGGGCATGAGCTGGGGGAAGAGCAGTGAAATGGCAAGGGACAGGACGACATGACTGAGGTGACTGGCAATGGATGGATGGATGGATCAACACTTACACTGTTACAGCACCAAACCAGCTGCCACAATGGGTCCTTTATGAGCCTGGTGGGAAATTGTTGTACTGTAGGCTTTGTACTTCATAATTATGCAATAGAAGTCTGGAGGGTGAAGTGCTTGAAAGGGTACAGCAGGGAAGGAAGGTTGCTGGTTCGTTGAAAGCAGTGATAAGAAACAGGGAAGTGAGCATGGAAGTGAAAAAGTTGTTACATGACAGTATTGTGATACCAACTCTGACATATGGAAGTGAAGCTTGGACCCTGTTGGAAGGACAGAAGTCAAGAGTAAGAGCAGTGGAAATGAGTTATTTGAGAGGAGCATGTGGAGTCACATGGAGAGACAGACTAACAAATGAGGAAGTGAAGGGGCGTTGTGGTGTGGTTGAGGACGTGATGGGAAGCGTTAGGAGAAACACGTTAAGGTGGTTTGGGCATGTGGAGAGGATGGACAGTGAAAGACTGACGAGGGGAGTGTATGTGAGTGAGGTGGAGGGGGCGAGAGGCAGGGGGAAGCCGAGGATGAGATGAAGGGATGGAGTGGAGAGGTACATGAGAGAGGGGTGTGTGAGTCGGGAGCAGGGTAGTGAAATACGGCAGACAGAGCGACATGGAGGAGATTTGTTTGTGGCCACCCCGTGTGGGATTGAGGCGTCTGGCAATAGATAGATAGACTAACACTTGACTTGCTCAGCACCACACCAGCAGCCACAGTGGGTCAAATATGAGCCAGGTGGGAAACTGATGTACTGTAGGCTTTGTACTTCATAATTATGCACATCACTAACACTTGGCTTGCTCAGCACCACACCAGCAGCCACAGTGGGTCAAATATGAGCCAGGTGGGAAACTGATGTACTGTAGGCTTTGTACTTCATAATTATGCACATCGATAACACTTGGCTTGCTCAGCACCACACCAGCAGCCATACATTAGTGGTGGTGAAGCTGGTTTTTAGCACAGCAATACATTCAGATGTACCACATACTGTAAAGGTACTATATAGTGCACCAACACTTGATTACAAGTCTAGTAATACTGCACCAGGTTTGCACACTTAACAGATCAGAAGTACAGATACAGTATACTATGCTATCTTTAACCTGAGTTAGTGTATAAAAGTAACCAGATCCACCATAAAGAAAAAGGCAAAGTAGCAAAAGCATCAACTAAAGTTTGGGTAAGTGTAAGATTTCTCTTAAATGTTCAAGTTGAGTTTAACAGTAACTATTTAAAAAGAGGAAAAAATGGATGTTGAAGATTATACTTCCAAAGGTTGTCAGTGTGAGGTGACAGTTTCAAATTGTGATTAATGAGGGAGGATTATAAGAGAGGATGTATCAAAAGCCGTAAAGAATCAAGATACTAAAATGCATTGAGACAGAGAAACAATGAGAGCTGATGATATTAGTCATACATAATATTAAAAAATACGAGTATGACAGCATTTCGGTTGGGCAGGAAAGGAATTAAGGAAGATGGCATTGAGAGACAAATATAAATGATGCTGTCGCCAAGGTTATGGACTGTAGAATTACCCAGGTTGCAGGGTTTGGTGCAGGAAGGTAGAGATCAGGATGGAAACAGATGACCAAGACTGAAAATTTAGAGACAAGAGAACTGATGTTAAGGAATGGTCAGAAGTTTAGAGATTTACACAGGGACAAAAATCCAATATACCTTGTACAACTTCAGCATAATTCTGATCAGATAGAAACATCAAAGGATAATGGGAAGAAACTGGATAAGGAAAAGAGGAAGACGAATCAGACTGCAGGATAAACACCAGTGATACTGACCAAATCAACAAGTTCAGGGGTAGGTCTTCCCCTGATTGGCAATATGTGAGTATTGTGGTAAGTCCTAACCTTCCCTTGGCTGTAATCCCTTTACATGCCATGCTTGTTTGCTTGCAGTTGATGAGTCTCCTTCATCAGACAGACTGGGGTAGCACAACAACAACATGCCACATCTGGATGGAGTACTTTAATCCACTGGATCACCAGGTATCTATTTCTTTTATGATTATCACCCATCTCTGTGTATGTTTCTTGGATAACATTACAGGAAATCACATGGCATGTCATTCAGTGTAATCACCTCAACATGTACCATACTACATTGAGTTGATGGTGGATGCCCTCACCTGCTCCAAAATTCAGTAATGCAAATAACCCTGACAGATAAGAAAAAAACAGTAGATGTAAAAAATAGCATGAAGATGAAACCATAGTGGCAGCATAAAATTATTAATTTCATATTGTGTTACTCTCTGCCACGACAATTTATCCTAAAAACTATCCCATGAGTAAAAGTTGAAAACAGCATAAAATACAGTAATAATACAGTTCGGTAATACAGCGCAGTTGGGTACTTCATACGAGCCAGTTGATAAGCCTCAGTCGGATATTGCATAGAACTGCTGCTTACTTCCCATTTTGACGCTGGATGTTGCATAATTTCACTGGATATTGCTTTGATAGAGCCAAGCTAATGGCGCCGGATATTGTGACGATGCATAATTGTGAGTTTACCGTACTCAGATTTCTATTCTTCATCCTCTCCATAGCTAGATACATACATGCACAAAGTTCCCTATACACAATAATCTATGCACATAGTACCCTGTGCATGAAGTACCTTATGCACAAGTACTGTACCCTGTGCGTGAAGTATCGTATGCACAAGTACCCTGCATGTACTACTAACATTGTCTTTGGCTATGTACATTATTACTAAGATTGTCTTTGGTCGTGTACTACTAACATTATCTTTGGCCATGTACTACTAATATTGTCTTTGGCCATGTACTACTAACATTATCTTTGGCCATGTACTACTAACATTGTCTTAGGCCATGTACTACTAACATTGTCATTGGCTGTGTACTACTAACATTGTCTTTGGCCACGTACTTCTATCTTTGGCCATGTGCTATATAGACGACCTCCTTTGACTGACTGAGGGACAGTTTGTATGCAGAAGTCAAAGCCTTCCTCTGTCAATAATTGGAAATCATATTTAGGATTATATACCTCTCTGATTATATTCGTTTTACTCAAACCTGTCCAAAACCTCCCATCCCTCCATCTTGAATGCTGAGTTGTAATAGATGAACACGTGAATCTCATGCTAGTCACGAAAATATAACAGAAAGAATGTAGAGCCGTTTGTCATTTTCTGCCACTGAACTACGTGGAAGCAACTGCAAAAGGACAAAAATATGGGATAGGTTAAGGTAAAATGGGTGTAGTTAATATATACACCGGCCAAAATTAATGCCCTTCACCCAACCCGCCACAATAGTGCTTGATCTCACTCTGAACTGCCAGAATAGAGCGTGACCCCCCCCCCCCCCCCCCCCCCCCAGCTGAAACGGGGCTACCATTTGTAAGAACCGGCCCCGGCCCCACTGATGTCTTCACATTCGTACCACTTGGTGACACTTTTATCCTGGCATGAACAGACTTTCAAGTTGGGCATGTTAAATATAGTCTTAATAAACCCCCTCAGTGTGAAAGGCTTCTCCTGGGTTACTGGAGCCAGGATTCCGGGGGTTGTGGTGAATGAATTAGTTTAAAGATTTCCCTCACCTATAGTGAAGGCCGGGCCATACATTAGCCAGGTCAGTGGGGTGTTGGCTGATTAAAATAATAGAAAGGGGGAAGACAGGGCCTGGGGAATGCCCAGCACACACGCCCTGTCTTCTGCTGGCTTTGTGGTGTGTGTGGTGAATGAATGCATGCGTGGCCCATTTAATTAGGCATGCTGTTGCCACCATCGTATTCTTTCCCCTATGTTATCCTACTTGTTGGTGGGAAAAGAGGAAGGATGATGGTGAATAAAATAGTGTAGTAGCAGCAAAAATAAACTAAAAAATTACGTCGCCTGGAATCAGAGAGAAATCTAGGCTGCGCTATTCTAATTTCAAGTTTCCCGGGGCTCTCCTCCCGCCAACAGCAATCACTCCCTGCCCTTTTGATTTCATCCCCTTGCCTTTAAAGGAAACCAAAATTCCATTGGTTTATTCTACAACTCAAGTGGAAAGCAAAAACGCAATAATTATAGGGTAAGGTTATGATCATGATTGACACGTAGCCATGATGACTTGATCAGTCTTACATTTTGTACACCCTGTATTATTGACATATATCCATTTTTGCGTTGGATATGATAAAATTCCAAATAGTTTGTTGCTTTCAGTTTGATATTGTAGACCAGATTCCCGAATTTTGGTTAATAAATTGTTATTTTTAAGTTAATCCCAAAGTTGAGATTGCAAAACACACGGGGTAGCATGTGATGGGCTGACTGACGGTAGACATCTTGGAAAAGAAAACGAAGGTGAGTTTTACCAGTAAATTGCCTTTGAACGCATTTATTTGACCATTAGTCCGTAATAATTTATACAGTTAAAGCCAATCATAGCTACTCAGAAAACTTCTGTGCTCCATTAGTCCCCCAATTTACGACGCATATGGTGTGGATGGAAACGAAGGGGATTCCCCTCAGTAAATTGTCTGACTAGGTTATTTGTCCTTAAATCCCTAATGAATTACACAAAAAATGCAACTCAAAGTGTCATTGCTACCCATAGCACCCTATATGCTTGTTTTTCCCTGATTTTTCTGTGCTAAATTAATGGTATGTGAGAAGCTGGGTTTTGTGACTGGCTTGCCTTGACCCTACCGGTGCTTCAATTTCCGCAAAGTTATAATGAACTTGGACTTCCAGCCCAGCCCGAAGGTGACAGAGATATTGGTAAGTCATTGTTATTTAGTGGTGAAGGTGAACAATGCAAAGTTAAATACATTATGAGTGATAAGTGGCTGCCGGTTTTATGCATGTCACCTCCCAAACCTCTGTTGGAAGATTTCGTTATCCCCACCAAACATATCTTTATGGTATGTAGAGGAGAGGTTAGCGAAGGCTTTATCATGTTATTGTTGCTTAACTGTTGTCAGTCTGGCCAAGCAGACCTGTCAACCACAGGTAAGCAGTTGCTTATGTGGGCAGGACCTTCCATACAGGTAGGTTACAGTACAGTAGGTAACATTCACCATTACTGGCATGGATCTGGCACTGCCTTGTGGTGGACAGTACCTCACCAGGATCCTTCCTAAGGTGAGGTGCATGGAAGTGTGAGGTGGCTGGCCTCCTGGGTGGATGCAGGTTATGCCACAGCCACTTACCTCCACCCAGGGTGCACACCGCCACCACGTGCAGGCTTCTCATTACACCTCAGGCTGAGAGTCTCCCAAGCTTTAAAAAAAATTGGGGGGGGGGCTGCATGTAGCAATAATGTGATGTGTATGAGAGGATAATATGTGATAGGGCAGCATGGCCCATACAGTACAGCCCAGTAGCACGTAACTCGAAATTCATCCCTGACACACATGACATTGGCTGTAGTATATGTACCAGTAACATGAAAGATGCGGTGTAGGGAAATACTGTTGGTTTGTCGCAGATTATACCCCAGATTTCCGCTTTTGACTCTTCAACCTAGGAACAGCACCACCCCAGCGGCCACTACATCACCTCTATAGGCACCTTCTAGTGACTAAAATGCTTCCCAACACCATTGTTAACCCATCACCTGTAGAGCCACCACTTCATTCTTATTACTGCTACAATAATGACCTGGTATACGATCATCTGGTTTGCAGTCAACCGCTATAATGATAAGTGAAAACATACTCAGTTTAGGGTTAACAGCTGTGAAAAATGCTTACAAGATTTTTGTGATGGCTGCGTACGATGATCCTTTTTGTGATGGCTTCGTACAATGTGATGGCCATGTTTGGTGATCCTTTTTGTGATGGCCGTTTATGATGATTCTTTGTTATGGCCATTTACGCTGATCCTTTTTGTGTTGGCTGCCTACGATGATCCTTTTTGTGATAGCCGCGTACAATGATCCTTTTTGTGATGGCTTCGTACGATGATCCTTTTTGTGATGGCCATGTGCATTCATTCTTTTTGTGATGGCTGTGTACGATGATCCCATGGGGATGCTTGCCACTCACACAAGCTGGCAGTCATAAGTGTGAGCCAAGATGACTGCCCTGTGTTTACATGGGGAGAACACCCTTCTGAGACCTCTGTATATGTGTCCTCCTTCCCGCCACCCTTTTGAAGTCCCTGTGTCACTCGTCCACTCACTCACGTCCCGCAGCTGTGATCATCTCCTTTGTGTTCCCCATGTTTCATAACCACATAGTGTGTGCAAGGCCATCAAAACACTATTGCCATTGCAAAATATCAGTTATATAGGCATATAACAGAGGAGTTAATTGGAGAAGAACAAGGGGGATTTAGGAAGGGAAAAGGGTGTGTAGATCATATATTTGTTCTTAGATGTTTAGTGGAGGAGTATTTAGAAAAGGGAAAGAAAGTGTATGCTGCCTTCATGGACTTGGAAAAAGCTTATGACAGAATAGATAGGCAAGGTATGTGGAAGGTATTAAGAATATATGGAGT
>JAGKTI010008063.1:0-13570 GCA_018397915.1 Birgus latro | reverse complement strand
AAATCCTGATTTAATGAAATTCAAATCCTTAAACTGTTCCCTGCCCCAGCGAGGATTCGAACCTGGGTCCGTCGGGACAGCAAGCCAACTCTCTACCGATCGAGCTACCGCCTACCCCTATATGCAAATAATATATGAATTTCATTTTTTTTCTATGTATAAGTTTTTATATGGAGGGAAAAAATACAGGTAAAAATAATGTACAGCCCTTTTGTTAATCTGTGTTTCATAATTCGGCCCAACTTCTAGAGTAGTTTAATAGCCCTGCTGTATCATATGGCTGCTTGATGGCCAACCATTGATGCCACTCAACATATATGTCACAACTGGGATGAGTCTTCCGTTCACTCACCTGCTGTAGTCAACAATCATGTAGTGTTGTGGGTGGTTTTGTTGTACTGTATGCTTGGAGGCCAGCTTTTGTTAACTGTTGGAATTGTGTGAAAAGAGGAATTTGTGAAGTAAGATTTGTAATTGTCACAACATGGACTTTGACTCTAATTACGGAGAAGGAAGATCATCAAATGACTGCCCTTTTTGGGTGAATGTTTCCTGCCTAAGAGTGATGACTGTGTGGCTAGTTACCAAGCTGTAGCCACATTTCACTCATGGTAGTACCTCCCAGGGTCCATGGTAGTCACCCATCTGCTTTTTCCTGCTAAAATATCTGTACAACCTGATTATCCAAATACAGTAATAGGTTACTGGTGTTTGAGTTACAGATATGTATAATTGTGCATTTTTATAAAATCGTTAATATTGAACACATGGCAAATTGGACCCAACCCACCCATGAATGCAGCATTTGTTGGTCCTAACCTTGGTATCACTGTAATTTATGTTTCCATAGAATTGTTGTGTCATTAATGATTAGCCGTTTTGTTCTTTCAGACAACCATTAGTTTGGGAGATTTCCTTGTGGCAGTTGATACTGTATATCTCACATTCTGCTGACCTTTTTTTTTGCTTCTGTGTAGAGTATAACTCATGTGTGGGGAGGCTCCCCACATACAGATCTTCTGAACAACTTGGAGTCAAAGGCTTTTCATTTCATTCTCTCTCTTCCTCCTACCAGCTCCCTTCAACCTCATCTCTCCATCACGCTGTTGCATTTTTATCTCTTTTCTATCCTTACTTCAATGGTCACTTCTCCTCTGAACTGTCTGCTTGCATCACTTCACCCTTATGGCGGGCACATAGTGCCAATCTAGCAGCAAACTGTCATCCCTTTTCTGTCCAACTCTCTAATGCATGAGTTAACCATTACTCTCAGTCCTTTATGTTTGCAAAAGTCAACTCTGGAACTGTCTTTCTTTGTATTTCCTAGGAACTGCCTATGACCTCCAGTCTTTGAAGCACTGTTTCTAAGCATCAAGAAATGAATAGATCTTGAATTTGGCTCTGTTATCTTGCTTTTATTTTTTCTTGGAGGAAACAATCTTATAGGCATCTTGCCTTTGGTTCCTTCTTCCTTGCATTAAAAGAATCCTTACAAATGAATTTGTTTCATATCATATCACTTCGTTTATAAAGGCTCCAACATGCCTACACACGTCAGCCTTGACAACCTAATGGCAGCGGTCCATGCCCCTCAATCTCTGGTAGCCACCCTATTCAGTCCCTCATCCCTGAGGCAGTAGAGGATTTGTTTAGGTCAAAAGTGATACAACACACCACACTTGTCTCTGTGCAAGACAGAATGCAGCTCATAGTCAGCAACCCTAGAATAATTGATTACTTGAACTGAGATGGTTTGGGCATGTAGAGAGGACGGAGGATGACGGGTGTTTAAAGTCAGAAGTGTGAATGCTGCTGGTAGGGTTGCGAGGGGCAGACCAAAAATGACCTGGAATGAAGTCAAAGAGTGTGACCTCAGGGTTAAAGGACTGAATAGGGAGGCTGCCAGAGATTGAGCAGTGTGGAGAGCTGCCATTAAGTGACCAAGGCCGATGCATGCCAGCATGTTGGAGGCTTTATAAACAATAGGGATGTGTATGACAGAACACAAGGCCTGACAATAGAACCCACCAAATCCAGCCTTGATGATTACAACGTGACCCAAGCTTTTGATTCCATCCCCCGCCACAATCTCACAAACAAAATATTCAACACAAACATGCACAATAACACAAAATGATGGCTGGCAAACTACTTAGCAGACAGATGTGCACATGGAACATTTGCCGATCAGTCTTCGAACATCAGAAACTTCACAAATGGCATCCCCCAAGGATCTGTTCTGTCCCGTTACACTCTTTAACCTATACATGCATGACATACCCACACACCACAGATACACATAGCTTCCAATGCAGATGACATAACACTTACATGTACACACCAAAATGCAAACACAGCTGCACACATCCTCCAGCCTTACCTCAACACACTACACGAATTGTTCACCACAAACTGGCTCATAATAGCCCCGGTCAAATCTACAGTGACCCTTCTCACAAACTGGATAGCAGAACACTGTCACATTCCACACCTCTCCATAAACAACACTCCCCTACCACACATACACACACAAAATCCTTGGTGTAACATACAATACATTAGTGTCATTTAAACAACTCATCACAAACATCAAAAATAAATTAACACCAAGACTCAATGCCTTGAGGTCACTTGCCCATACAACATTTGGACACAACAAAGAAACCACCACCACAGTATACAGACCATATATATGTTCAGTGATGAATTATGCAATCCCTGCTTGGGCTCCTAACCTCACTAAAACACACTATAGCACTCTGCAGACCATACAAATCAAGGCCCTAAAAACAATCACATACTTCACAGCTACTACACCTACAGACTACCTACACCAAGAAACCAAAGTCTTCAAAGTCAAGGATCATCTAGACATGAGAGGCACCCAAATTCTCGCTGCAGCCTCCACAAATCCACACCATCCACTACACTACATGGCAGCATATCCACACACACCAAGGAACATCAAAACAACACCCATACACAAATACTGTCCCTCCGCCCCCACCTCAGACCAGCTTCCAGAAGCATATCCATACTCAAATCACTTGCCGTTCCATTCAGTCACTTAAGACAACACACAGCTGCATACACGGCCTCCTGAGATCCATCCTTCTGAATCCTATCTCCCTCGTGAGGACAGGGTCCACCTGGCCCGGCTGAGATGTGGGCACCATCCAACCCTCTTAAGTTATCAGAAGAGGCTGGATGACTCCATTGCTGATGCCTGTCCAGGATGTAACACAGCACCCCATACTATGAAGCACATTATGGAAGACTGCATTGCACACAACCACCTACACCAAGAACACAACATACACTTCTTGAGGGCTCTGTGGGAAATCCTGGTCTCGGCCATGGCCTTCCTTAGGGACTCGGTTATGTTCGTTCGTCCACTTTGCCTAGGGAATAACTACTGCTACAACATGACCCCCCACAGCACTGCGTGACTGTCAGCTGTAGCTAACAAGTGTGAGACACCCCAAGTGTGATGTTAGGAGTAAGGGTGTGAGCAGCCATGTGATGCAAGTGTTGTGGTTGGGAGAGGTAGGCAACCAGGTGAGTCAGGGAGAGAGACATATGAGCAGGAGAACATGTTCATTTTATCTGGGCATTGTAGCATTTAGTAATAGCTGGTGCTGGAGATGGATGCCTTCACCTGGTGGCATAGAGAGGCACTGATATATCCAAGTGGCTCCTCTGCCTGGTTATGGCATTGATATATGCAAGTGGCTCCTCTGCCTGGTTATGGCATTGATAGGCACTGATATATCCAAGTGGCTCCTCTGCTTGGTTATGGCATTGATAGGCACTGATATATCCAAGTGGCTCCTCTGCTTGGTTATGGCATTGATAGGCACTGATATATCCAAGTGGCTCCTTTGCCTGGTTATGGCACTGATATATCCAAGTAGCTCCCCTGCCTGATTATGGCATTAATAGACACTGATATATCCAAGCGACTCCTCTGCCTGGTTATGGCATGGATAGGCACTGATATGTCTCTGTCTGGTTATAAAAATGTCACTCATATTTCTCCCTGTCCTGCAGGTGGATGGTGAACTGCTGGAAAAGAGCAGCTTCAGCCTGCTGTCCAATGGGTTCACATTTTAGATAAACCTGAGGTTACAGCTACTACTACAGTGGTGTTAACCACTTAACTGCAGGCCGTCACTTTCGTGACGCTCGGTGGCAATGGGTCGAGCCGTGAGCCGTCAGTTGGGTGCCTCTGTTTTCTTTTTAAGTAGCTGGGGCTTTCAAGAAATAAATATGAAAAACTGTAGGAGAATCCTGAGTTCTATTTATATCACTCAGGCTAGTTTGGGCCAATATTTTTACAAAATAAGTTAGACCACGAATTACCACTGGCTGGAAGTGCCAGGACCGCCTCACACCACCCCGCGGTTTAAGGGTTAATATTTTGGTAACTGGTGGGTGGCTATTGAGGGGTGATGTGGATTGAAGTCAAAGTGGGACTTTGGCCATAAGGTTTGGGCAGAATTTCCATGTCATATATCTGACGCCATCTTCCGAAGGCATCTTATCGCCACAAACACTGATCTGAGAAAATGTTTATTAAATTTCTATCTCATTGACCTTTGAAGGAAGATCATAAGACACTTCGGGCACTGGTGGGAGTGTTGCCATCTAGATGGACCTTTATTTCAGTATCCAGAGAAAACAGTGTCTCACCATGGGCGGGCTGGGGGGTGAAGAAAAGAAGCATGCTTACGAGTGATTGCGTCACTCCCTCTTCCCACCATCTGCTGATCAGTCTGTCAGATTAACTGATGTTTGGTGCTTCCATTTAACATTCAAATACAGTACTTCTCACTATTGCCGTTACTGTTTCTCAGCCTCTTCCCCAACCATTCCCAGCTTCTTCCCAAACTATTGCCAGGTTCTTCCCCAACCATTCCCAGCTGATCAGGTTTGTGGAGATAAGATGCCTTCGGAAGGCGGCGCTTGATATATACTGTAGCTATATATATAATGCTTGGAAGTGGTAATTAGGGCTCCCTCTAGTTTTTTCACCTTGGCCCGGATTTTCATCCTTAAGCAGCATGTTTCATGGACCAGTAACCAAGTGGCAGATACAGACAATGCAGAGGCTTTACATGCTCTCTTCACCACTTCTTCTTGACCAGCATCATATTGTAGTGTCAATCTGTTGTTATAATTCAGCATTTAAGATGGTAAAATGGCAGCTCTAGCCCAGGGTTGAGCCAAAAGAGTATACCAACCACTCAGTGTACAGTAATCTTATTTTCAGGTGACTCTACAATTAGCAGTAAGCCAGACAGTTTCCATTATCCCAGGAAACCATTTACTGTGTTGGGTAGTAACCGTATAACCTGGTGGCCTAGTGGGTTAAGGCATTACCGGTGGATGTGGCCCATATTGGTCAAAATCTAAGAGAAGGTTTGGAGATACTGCTTATGTAATGGCACTCAGGGATTAGCAACTGGTCTTTCTCGCCAAAAATGTTGGGACTGAGTAGCCTTATTGTGGGTCCTATGTTTTTGATGGGGCAAAAAATGTTTGGATAATACACATGGAGTAAAATGGGTCTGCTGTTGAGTAGTTCCCTCTGTGTAGTGTTTTGCTTTCTGGATCCTACCTCACCCCAGCCTTAGGTGGAGGAAAGAGGTGAGGAGTTTGTTAATGATAATTGTATTTATTTTTTTCCTCCCATTTGTGTTTTTCCTTGCTTTGTTTTACCTGCCTCACCCATCCTTAGGTGGAAAAAAGATGTTGACATGATGATGAGGAGGAGTGGGAGCAGGATGAGATTTTAATGCATTCACCATAACTCACAGGCAGACTAGCAGCAGCCTTGCCACCTCACCGGAAGAGACTGGACGAGAAAAAACGAGTGAACCAGATGTACATGTAGTGTCCTTTCCAGAACCCCCTGTGGTAAGTTGTTAGCTGTATTTGCTGAATTATTCTTTCACTGCTCTGCTTTATTCTGCTGTTCTTTCTTCCAAACACTTTTTCAGCTTGGTTCTGTTCTTTTGTTTCTTCACCTCTTCACTTCAGACTCGGCACAATTGTTCCTTGGAAAATTTCCTCGCAATTTTTTCACCCCCTCCCCCCCCTCCCCTTTTTTTTTTTTAAGTCAAAAGTCATAAATTTTAGGATGCAGTGTTTTATGTTCATTAATCATTGTGTCAGTTAAAGCAGTATGTCGGTGTACTGTAGCTGTGTAAAGACAATCTTGCATTCCCTTGCTGATGTTGCTATGTCGGTGTACTGTAGCTGTGTAAAAAGACCATCTTGCATTCCCTTGCTAATGTTGCCAACATGTGATTTATTTATTTATGTATTTATCTTTCATGTTAATTACATGGTAAGTTTCAGAATACATAACTGTTTAAGTTTCATTGCTTCCTGTAAAGGTAATATGGTATAGTTCATTCACTGTAAGTTGACCCATATTGTGGTCTTTTGCCGCATATTAGCTACATACAGCTCAGTGACAGATGTCAGTGTTTTGGCTTCATGTCTTTTCCATAGCTTTTTTTTTTTTTTTTTCCCCCCTCCAAGGCTTGGTAGACGAGTTTGGGAGAGTGTGTAAGAAACGGAAGCTTAAGGTGAATGTAGGGAAGAGTAAAGTGATTGTCTTTGAGAGAAGTGAAGCCAGTGAATGTACAGTGAGATTGGATGGGGAGGATATGGAGAATGTGAGTGCATTTAAGTACTTGGGCAGTGTGATGAGTAAGGATGGTAGTCTGGAGGGTGAAGTGCTCGAAAGGGTACAGCAGGGAAGGAAGGTTGCTGGTTCGTTGAAAGCAGTGATAAGAAACAGGGAGGTGAGCATGGAAGTGAAAAAGTTGTTACATGACAGTATTGTGATACCAACTCTGACATATGGAAGTGAATCTTGGACCCTGTTGGAAGGACGGAAGTCAAGAGTGAGAGCAGTGGAAATGAGTTATTTGAGAGGAGCATGTGGAGTCACATGGAGAGACAGACTAACAAATGAGAAAGTGAAGTAGCGTTGTAATGTGATTGTGGACGTGATAGGAAGCATTAGGAGAAACACATTAAGGTGATTTGGGCATGTGGAGAGGATGGAGAGTGGGAGACTGACGAGGAGAGTGTATGTGAGTGATGTGGAGGGAGGGGGAGGCCGGATGAGATGGAGGGATGGAGTGGAGAGGTACATGAGAGAGGGGGGTGTGAGTTGGGAGCAGGGTAGTGAAATGGAGGGGGACTGAGCGACATGGAGGCGATTTGTTTGTGGCCACCCCGTGCGGGATTGAGGCGTCTGGCAATAGATAGATAGATAGGTGGCAGTTATAGGTTAAATTAAAGTCTCATCAACCATAAAGAAGGAAAGTAGCTGATGCTATGATGGCCTTAACCCTTCACGTCCTGAGTGATTTCCTTCCTCCAATACCCCCCAGTCCCGAGCAATTTTGGGGAAATTTTTTTTTGGCTCAAACCTTCGCTTTTGGTGAGAAACATCGAAAATTCATAGAGAAATCACTCTCCTGACCCTATAAATGTTGCAACAGGTGATGAGTCAGCCTTACCTTTCATTCTCTCTCATGGTATCTGGCCTCAAAGAAAATGGACTATGGGAGGGTAAACTAATTCAAGCCAATTTGAATTACGTATTTATTTATTTATCTGGTACAAATTTATGTGTAGTACGAGACTATATTGGTTTTCACACAATTGTATAGGCAACAGAAGTACTGTATTGTTCAATCACCAAACACATCCTCGTATGGCACCTTCCTTTACGACATTACCACCTCATCACTTCTGTTTGTTTCTTGCTCTAGCTTCTTTATTTCTTTGTCCTCCACTTCTGGAATCACTTTCACTTTGAATTTCATCATTGGAGAGACCGTGGGGCAACGTGTCTTTACTGGCCAGGCCGCTGCTAACAGGTGAATTGCCAAGTGTGGGGGGGAGGGGGGGTCAGGTGGGGCCAGGTCGTATCCCCACTTGACAGCAGATAGAGGAATGTCTCCCACATATGCCTACCAAGAGTCACCCGCAAAACTTGAAAATTGTGCAGATTATGAACCTTACAATTGCGCAACATACCCGTACGTCGATGGGTCTAGCTGTGACAAAACGTGATGTACCCATACGTTGACGGGACGCCTCGGGTTAATAAGAAACAGAGGCTTGACTATTGCAGCTGCACAAGGCTTATGTGAAGTAGTGTTTGTGCCAACTTTAACATATGGATGTGAGACTATGGTGTGGCATGAAAATGAAAAGTCAAGAGTAAGAGCAGTGGAGGTGGGATTGCTGAGGAATGTATGTGAAGAACAGAGAATGGATAGGATACGAAATAATGTGATTGGTGAAAGATGTGGAGTGAGTAAGTCTGTGGACACCAGAATCGATGAGAGTGTACTGAGATGGTATAGTCATGTAGAGAGAATGGATAACAATAGGGTGGTGAAAAGGGTATATCTGAGCGAATTTGAAGGAGGGAGGAGGTGAGGTAGGCCAAGGAGAAGGTGGAGGGATATGTGGATGAGTGTGTGAGGAAGAAAGGTTTGGAACTTAGTGAGGGCAGGGGACTGACAGGTTATCGGGCTGGCTGGATGAATGTTGTGAGAAGAACTGCATGATCAGGGATTTGGTGTCTCTATTTACCGTGACAGTGTTTGGATTGACTATCGGATACGTTTATGTGAAGTTACAGAACATGGTGAAAATTTTTGGCGTATCAGATAGAGTCAGGATTGCGGGGGCTTGAATGGTGAGTGATTGGAAGTGTGGCCCATTTAATTGGGCAATTTTGGGCTGTCTGGACATTGCTACTTCTCACTCTGCCTTAGGATGGAAAAGGGGTCCGGATGATGATGAGGAGGAGGAAAATTTTTGTGTGGATTTGGGGGACGGGGGTCTTTTTCTCTTTTTAATGTTTATCCTCTTCTGCCATCTCCAATAATAATAGACTGTAATTGGTTACAGTACTTGGGTAATGGATTGTAATATGCAATAGGCTCTTGAATTTTGTAATGTAACAGTAAAAGTGATAGATTACATTTATAAAGTACTGTGTGATTGTCTTTTGCTTCTATTAATATTCTTTTTCTTACCTATACAAAGCTTGAAACATGTCACTGTATAAAATATGAAGTATATCACAGTGATTTTTGTTAAATTTTATGAAACAGAAGTGCACCTACAACCCTTCCTCTGGTTGCAAAATATTTTGCTAGGAATCAGAGTACACATGTAGTGAACATGTGCATCATTACTACCAGACACTAGCCATCAAGACAGAGATAATAATTATGAAGCAAGCATCACAAAATTGTGTGATGCTTATTTTCCTGGAACCATAAACTCCAATGGTGTCTGTTATAGTCATTATGTGAAGTAATGGTAACTTTGACTGTCCTTAGTAGGATAACTCCCAGGTACTAAGCAAGTGTGTCATCATTGCAAAATGCTGCTAAATGCAGACACAGAGTGGAGGTAAACTTCAGGTTAGGACAACTGATTCTTCTGTGAGGCTGTGACCATAAGTTCACTTGGTCTATATTACATTCATCATGTCTTGTGTTGTTTTGAATACCTTCGAGGTACCAGTGAATGCAACAGGAAATATAAAGTCAGATGTAAACATTGTGGTGCACAGATTGCTGGCTCCAGCACGATCAAACATAACAATGCAATTGAAATTAAGGACAGGGAAAAATGTAATCAGTTACAATATATCACAGCTTCAGGGGTAGATCCAGGATTCAGTGAAAAAGTGGAAAGGGTTCTCATACAAGAGGGTAGGCCAGACCCTGTACAGGTCGTGTGGGCATTCCTCCATGGAGAAACTGATAAAGATGTCAAATGGTGCATTCTAAAATGTAGGCAACTTTATAAGAGTTGACTAAATAAATGGTGAATGCAAGTTCATATTTTTAAAGGCTCCAACTTGCTTGCATGTGTTGGCTTTGGTTATTGGACCTTTGTGACCATTGCTATTAATTTGTGACTTAAAAGTAAGGATGTACCGCTCGACCTCCTGGATCTTCCCTTGACTGACTAGTATTTAGGCTATTTACGCAGTCAGCTCAGTGCAGCATACTTTTTTTCTTTTTTCTTTTTTTAATGCTGAATTGGTAAATTCATATCTGTCTATCTATCTGTCGCCAGACGCCTCAATCCTGCACAGGGTGGCCACAAACAAATTGCCTCCATGTCACTCTGTCCACCTCCATTTCACTGCCCTGCTTCCAGCTCACACCCCCTGTCAAGGGAAATTTAAGTATTTCAAAGGGATAAGGATATTGTATAACTCGTGTATACAATGCATAGCTATGTGTGCTAAGAATGACTATAGAGTCATTTACTAAGAGAGAATAGACTTGTGAAATCGAGCAGCGATTTCACTTTATGCTGGCTCACTTCGCCAATTCTCTAGAGTCGAGAATTTATAGACTTTCTCAACGGTACGCAGCAGAGACTAGACGCTCTATTAGGCTGTAATATTGTACCGTTGGCCTCTAAGAAAGTTAGTTTCTCCCCTTAACAATCAAAAATGATAATAATAAAGATAACAGGATCTTGGCTGAGCCAAACTCCTAGCTAGCACAACAGATTTAAGGATTAATGCCAAAAGCTGGCCTAAGTACCAGTCGTGATTTAATACAAAGAGTTGTGCTAACGTGGAGTAGCAAAACTGTATTAAATAAGTGGGAAAATTAAACACGACTGTTACATTTAACAAAGCTCAAGAAAATGAACTGTAAATTTATTAAATACAAGCAAATAAATTTATGTTACATGACTCCAATTCATATCAAGGGAAGGGAAATGCACTCACTCACTCAGACAAACAGCTAAATATCTCAAAAGCTTAAGCCTAGGAAAACAGAAAAATACTAATCGGTGTGGATGAGACTGTACTGTAGTCGATCACCAAAGATTGGTGGAAGCTCGGGAACACAAGCTGAAATCTGAAATCGCTAAGAAAAACGATCACTCGAGCTTTTCGTGTGGGCACGACCCGCTCGTTCCGTGGCTAAAGACAGACTGAGCTCCGGTTTGAATACTTTGCGCGGCGAGCGCGGGAAGCTGGCGCCACGGGCGTATAACGGTTCAGGCCCAAGCTGACAATTCAAAAATTATCGCTCAATGTCACTATGTAGAAAATTCGTGACACCCCCCTCTCTCATATACCTCTCCACTCCATCCCTCCATCTCATCCTCAGCCTCCCCCTCCCTCTCCCACCCTCCACCTCACTCGCGTTCATTCTCCGCATCAGTCTTTCATTCCATCCTCTCCACGTGTCCAAACCACCTTAACGTGTTTTTCCCAGCGTTTCCTATCACATCCACATCCACACCACAATGCTCCTTCACTTCCTCATTTGTTAGTCTCTCTTTCCAAGTGACTTCACATGTTCCTCCCAAATAACTCATTTCCACTGCTCTCACTCTTGACTTCTGTCCCTCCAACAAGGTCCAAGCTTCACTTCCATATGTTTGAGTTGGTATCACAATACTGTCATGTAGCAACTTTATCACTTCCATGCTCACTTCTCTATTTTTTATCACTGCTTTCAAGGAACCAGCAACCTTCCTTCCCTGCTGCACCCTTTCAAGCACTTCACCCCCCAGACTTCCATCCTTACTCATCACACTACCCAAATACTTAAATGCACTCACATTCTCCATATCCTCCCCATCCAGTCTCATTGTACATTCACTGACTTCACTTCTCTCGAAGACCATCACTTTACTCTTCCCTACATTCACCTTTAGATTCCGCTTCTTACACACACTCCCAAACTCATCTACTAAGCCTTGCAGCTCCCCTTCATCTTCACTCAACAACACAGTATCATCTGCAAACAACAGTACAGGGAGTTTCCAAACACTGCCTTCTCTCACTAGGGCTGCTCCAACATCCACTACCCGACCTTGTATCTCTTTTATAACTCCATCCATATACAGATTGAACAACCATGGATACATGACACATCCTTGTTTCAATCCAACCTTCAAATGGAAAAATTCACTCAGTTTGCCATCCACACACACTGCAGCCTTAGCACCCTCATACATACTCTTCACTTCCTTTAACAAATTCCTATCTACTCTATATGTTCTTAATACTTTCCACAGTCCTTGTCTATCCACCCTGTCATATGCTTTCTCCAAATTCATGAAGGCTTCATACAACTTTCCCTTCTCTAGAAACTTTTCCACTAAAGATCTAAGAATAAATATCTGGTCTACACAACCCCTTCCCTTCCTAAAACCTCCCTATTCTTCTCCAACTAATTCCTCTGTTATTTCCCTAACTCTGTCAATAAGTATCCTACCATATACTTTACCTATTACACTCGGAAATAAAATTCCTCTATGATTACCACACACTGCTTTTTCCCCTTTTCCTTTGTACAGGGGAATAATTATACCTGACTTCCAATCCTCCGTGACTGTACCTTCCTCCCAGGCCAATCTGCACACCTTCCACATCCATTCTATTACTATCTCTCTCTCCCATGCTTCAGCATTTCACCACACACTCCATCAATTCCTGGGGCTTTCCCCATTATAACTTTCTTCATTGCTTCCACCACTTCCATCCTACTGATTCCTTCCTCTCTTTCCACAACGCTTCTTCTCCCCGCCATTCCCCATCCACTTGCATTACTTTCATTCTCTATGTTCAACAATTCAGTAAAGTGTTCTCTCCATCTGTTCACTTTTTCTCTCTTCTCCACTTGTAATCTACCAATTTTATCTTTCACACCCCAACTAGCTTCGTTGGCACCCTGTCTAACTCTCTCTACCTCTTTCATGAACATATTCTTACATTCCCTCCACTTTGCACTCAGATTCCTTCCAAATTCCTCATCCACTCTCTTCTTACTCTCTCTTACTAATCTTTTCACCTCTCCTCTTCACTACATATAACGCTTTCTTCCATCTCTCAACTTCTTCGATGCCCCTGTTCCTTGTCCACTCATTATATGCTTCCCTCTTTTGTGCCACAGCCTCTCTCACCTCTTCAGTCCACCATGATGTTCCCTGAACCCCCTTTTGTCTTCTCTTCACCCCATACACCACCTCACATGCTGCAGATTTCTTCTGTGAGTGTGTTGTCCCAGATGATTGGCTGAGGAGTGTAATTGTAAGTGTGTACAAAGGAAAGGGTGATGCCCTGGAAAGGGGAAATTACAGAGGTATAAAGCTCTTAGATCAGATAATGAAAGTAATGGAGAGAGTTCTAGAAGGTATGATTAGAGAAAGAGTGAATATCGATGAGATGCAGTTTGGGTTTATGCCAGGCAGGGGGACCACTGATGCCATATTCATTGTTTGACAGCTTCAGGAAAAATATATTGGAAAGAAAAGGAAATTGTATTTTGTTTTTGTTGATTTGCAAAAAGGCCTTTGACAGAGTCCCTAGAGAGGTGGTGAAGTGGGCAATGAGAAAGCTAGGGTTGGAAGAATGGCTGGTTAGGGTGGTTATGGCCATGTACATGGGTGCTCGCACCCAGGTAAGAGTGAATGGAGCTTTGAGTGATGAGTTTTCCGTGAATGTTGGTGTGCATCAGGGGTCAGTTTTGAGTCCCTT
>JAGKTI010008062.1:16649-34765 GCA_018397915.1 Birgus latro | reverse complement strand
AGAAGGCAGGATACAGTGCAGGCAGAGGATTGTTGATGAATATTTCTGTACATGTAAAGAAGATTGAATGTACAGTAGGTTTTAGAAAAATATACTGCACAAAATTTTCCCTGTCCAGTGATTAAAAGTATGATTATTATGTGACTCCATATATTCTGTACATGGTAAAGTGTATGTTTTGTACATATGTATTCACTCAAGCACTATACCAATACTTTTAAAAATAAAGCCTGAGCAATAAATACCACTTTTTTATTTTTTATTTTTTATTATCTCTAATTCCATAAGTACCATAGATAACAACTCTGGAGAAGGTTAATTGTTTATGGCAGAATATAATGTCTCCATGGTTGTTCAATCTGTACAGTATATGGATGAGGTTACAAAAGAGATACAAGGTAGGGCAGTGGATGTTGGAGTGGCCCTAATGAGAGAGGGCAATGTTTGGAATCTCCCTGCACTGTTGTTTGCAGGTGTTTCTGTGTTGTTAAGTGAAAACGAAGAGGAGTTGCAAGGCTCGTTGAATGAGTTTGGGAGAGTGTGTAAGAAGCGTAATCTAAAGGTGAATATAGGGAAGAGTTAAGTTATGGCCTTTGAGAGAAATGAAGTCAATGAAAACAATGAGGTTGGATGAGGAGGAAATGGAAAACGTGAGTGTGCTTAAGTAATTGGGTAATGCGATGAGTCAGGATGGAAGTTGAGAGGGTGAAGAGCTTGAAAGGGTACTACAAAGAAGAAAGGTTGCTGGTTCTTTGAAAGCAGTGATAAGAAACAGGGAAGTGAGCATGGAAGTGAAAAAGTTACTGCATGACAGTACAGTATTGTCATATCAACTCTAACATATGGAAGTGAAGCTTGGACCTTGTTGGAGGGAAGAGAGAGAGCAGTGGATATGAGTAATCTGAGAGGAACACGTGGAGTCACATGGATGTGGATGTGATAGGAAGCATTAGGAGACATACATTGAGGTGATTTGGTCATGTGGAGAGGATGGAGAGTGAGAGACTGACAAGGAGAGTGTACATGAGTAAGGTGGAGGGGGGGAGAGGGAGGTGGAGGCCAAGGATGAGATAGAAGGATGGAGTGGAGAGGTATATGAGAGAGGGGGGTGTGAGCTGAGAGCAGGGCAGTGAAATGGTGGGATGATGATATGGAGGGGATTTGTCTGTGGCCACCCCATATGGGATTAAGGCATCTAGTAATAGGTAGACAGAGATAGAATTGCCTACTGCAAAATAAACAACTCATGGTGGTTGTTGTTATTGTTTTAGCCCCTGACTTAGCAAGACCTGGACATGGCAGATGCATTTCTCTGGCCAGTTAACCTAGGCATTCTCCATGATCGTTTATTTTGTTTACTGTTAAAAAATTGTGAAGATGAGATGTATTGTGGTGTGAAGGGCAGCACTACAGTGAGGGCAGAATACACTGTTTATGATGTGAATTTTGTTTATGTATTAACACTGCAGCCTGGCAAAGTGAACTCATCTCTGTGGGAATGGCAGGAATGTGGGATATATTACTGAATGAGATTGGTAAAGACTGACGAGGAGAGTGTATGTGAGTGAGGTGGAGGGGGCGAGAGGGAGGGGGAGGCCGACGATGAGATGGAGTGGAGGTATATGAGAGAGGGGGGGTTTGAGCTGGGAGCGGGGTAGTGAAATGGCAGGGGACAGAGCGACATGGAGGCGATTTGTTTATGGCCACCCCGTGTGGGATTGAGGCATCTGGCAATAGATAGATAGATAGATTGGTAAAGAGTATTGTTTGGATGAAGAATATAAATGGCTGTTGTGGCCATGTGTTTTGGTAGCTGAATGGTTGGTGATGATGGAAAGGGAATATTTTCAGAGCATTCTGTAGGGGTTGGAGAATTTGTTTTTGGTTTCTTTGTGGTGGATGGTGGTGGTATGTACGGTATAGTAATCATCACTGTCATTTTTTGTTTTTTACAGTTAAAGGTCCAGAGTAAATTTTGGAAAACTTAATAAAGGCTCTATTGCCACCTATAAAAGTAATTAACCAGTCTTCCCAATTTACAGTACTAAAAGTATGGGATATGATGTGATAACTTGTAACACATCCTGACATATATCAAGGACTGAAAATGGTTACGTGGTCTAGATGGATCTTATAGCTACTAAGTATCTCTCATGTTTGTGGCTGAGTGGCTAACATCGCTGACTGAAGCTGTCGGCCCATTAGCGCCAGGGTTCGAATCCTGGTGCGGGCAGCTGGCTTCACGCTACTCAAGTGTCCACCCACCCTTTGTGGGTTGGTAGGTAAAATGAGTACCTAGGGGAGGTAATTGTGGATGATGCAGTGGGATTATATCTTAGGCTATTAGGTGAACAACTTCCCACAGGCTCAAAAGCGTTTGTTACGGAAATGAGCACCGCGGCTAAGCGCCCCTCCAACCCACCGAGACCCCAAATATTACGTTACTTTGTTAGTTACTTACGCATTATATACTTTGAAAAAGTTAATTGTTCACGGTTGTTGAAATTTTATTATTTTGGCTTCTTTCATTGATACTATTGGAAAACTGGAACGCATTATCTTTAGACTCGTACTCCTTCAAACGTTGATTGGTTCACAACTAGTACAATGCAAAAATTATTGTTTTTATTATGATTGGTACTTAGCAATTTCTTGTCATTAGTTATATTTTTATTTATAAATTATAAACTATAACTTTGTACCCATAGAGCTTTAAACAAGCTCATTGAGTGATTATTTTTGTCGCCAAATGAGACTTGCGATGAATGTGAAACAACATCTCCTCGCTTGTTGTTGTTGTGCTTGAAGTAATGAAGTGTTTACAAGTTACCTTGCATATTGATGAAATGGCGTTTACTTGAGCCCTAGGAAGGCCTAATACAGGTATCACCCTAGCCACAACTCTCAACCAATCCATGAAAAAGAAATGACCTCAAAATGGAAGATCTTTCCAAACTCGAGAGGCTGTCGTTGGTGTCCAAGATTTGTGTGGAGCTGGAGAACCATTTGGGCATAAACGATAAAGATGTTGGTATGTTATACTGAAGATTTCGTGGTCTGAGTGTTTGTAAATGACATTCAGTTACTTCATTTCTGTTTATCATATGCTTGAGTGTAGTTGAGGAGAAAGATACTGGAGAAAGCTTTCCTTCTCATCTTTTCAGTCGAACTGAGTTAATACAGCATTATTTTTGCTGTAGCACTAAATTCCTTGTCTCTCCTTAGCCTTAGTATCTCGAGTAGGTTTGGTTTTTCAGTAACTTTTGAGTTTTGTTTTTGGCCTATTTATTTTATTCCCCTGCAGACACCCCATTGTACTTCCAGCAGAGTCAAAGCTTCATTCCCGTATGTTAGAGTGAGGATCACAGTACTGTACTGTGATATGGCTTGAGTGCTGACAGTGTACTTGCAACATTTCTTTAAATCACAGTCGTACTTTTTCTTGCATTTCATCCTCTAAATTTCTGTGGCATTAAGTACAAGGTAATTTGCAGAAAATTTGCCTGCAAAAGTTGTATTGCCTCCCAGTTTACAGCACCTGTACCGATTGTATGAAGGAAGTTATGACATACTGTAGCGCATCACTTACTGGTATAGTGAAGGCTGCTTGTACTTCCTCTTTTCTTTGTTGGACTAGTAGAACGCTTCAGGTTGAGAGGCAGTTTCTGAGCAGAGTAAAATTATTTGGAGCTTGCATGAAGAATGTATGTTTCAAATGTTTGCTGTTTTTAACCTTTTTTTTTTTTTGCTGTGACTGGCCTCTGTTAAATCATCTGGAGACAGCATGAACACCTGTAAACTGTAAAAAGAGGTCATTTTAAGGTTAAGTGTTACTGTTTTGAACTCCATCACTAAGATGAACCTAAGCTTAATAAAATAATCTAGAAGTGGTTTGAATTTATTTTATTTTTAAGTACGTTTTTGATATCCAGATGTTTTCACTGTTTTATTCAACTGAATTGCAATATGGACATAGTTGAGTAAGGCTTTATCAGACTCCTTCAATTTAAAAGTTTACCAATTTTAATAAAAGTGATAGCAAGAATGTAATGAAAAATACACCATTGGAGTGAAGAGGGTTGTGAATCATAGCATAATATTGAAAAATTTTTAATGGAGACTTGTTTCCAACCCCAAACTACAACAGGCGTCACCTGTTCTGAATGTACTCATGTGGAGGTGCTGTAGCATGAATAAACTGATACAGGACATCATTGTTTGGATAGGGTTACCACAGCCTGTTTCAGATCCTTTCACTATGACAGGCTTCCCTCAGGCTAAATTAAATTGTCTGGAAGTAGTACAGTAAATAAGTATAAGCAGACATTTATACTGAAAGGGTTAACACAGTGATTAGCTGCAGTCTTGTGCATACGCCTCATTGGTGTGATGCTGTATTTTTTTTTTTAAATTTATGTTACTCCTTCACCACAAGAGGTCTCCCTAGACTGAATAAAATAATCTGGAGTTTTAAAGAATAAACCAGTAAAAGTCATCATTGTACTGAAAGTGTTAAGTACCTGACAGCAGATAGACAATTCATTAACAAACGGTCATGTGCCTTTTTACTATGAGCGGTCATCCCATAGCATAATACAGTTGTCTGGCGGTGGCAAGCTGAAACTATGATAAAATCTCATCAAGTTCAGGGGATTAATGGAGACTGTTTCCATCCCCATAATCACAAATTTTTCCTAATCTGAATAAAAGTATCCATTGTATTTAAAGTTAAAGCAAAGAAAGACATCATTGTAGAACAAAGATCAAATTACTGTATGTACAAATAGACAAGTAAGTAGGAAGATACTAATTCCTATGTGTGGTATATTTCAGCTGAGTTCATCATTGCCTTGGCGGAGAGTAACAAACGCTTGGACAAGTTCAAGAAGGCACTTGAGGAGAATGGCGGGGATCAGTTTGCCGTAAGTAGATTCAGCACAAAATACAGATCATTAGCAAACCACTATATCCTCATTATAATCCATCCCTGTGCACCATAGTACACTTACTTCTTGTATCGGCACCTCACTTTCACAACACAGACAGTCTTTCACCATTAACTCGGTTAAAGTTTTCCAGGAGTACCGTGCTGAAATGGTCATTTTTTTTTGCAGTTCACTGGGTTTGTGTCCAGTTGAGCTTGGGGTCACAGCAACAACAGATCAAAAATTTGTTGTGATAGGTTGCATGTGAGATGGAGGCCAGAATTTGCTTAGTGTGAATGATGATTTAATGTATGTATGGTCCATTTCACTGGGCATTTTGTAGATAATTTTCATACATTTGCTTTCTTACTTACAAATTTTCGTACTTTTGCTTTCTTACACTATTTTCTGACTCCTGTCCTGACCATTATCACCTTCAGTATGAGAACATATTTTCATCATAGGTAATCACTAGTTGATTTATTCATTTGAAGGGAATTCCTTATGAAATGAAGAGATTAATGAAGGCTGTTTCTAACTCCCACAGTTTAGAAAGTCACATCCTAAGCTGAATACAAACATTTGTGTCAGAGAGTTAAAACATAAAAGACATCACAATATGGAAGGTACTGGTTTGCAGGAATTATGGCAAGGGTGGGAGTAATAATGAGATTAAAAATATGGTAACCTCAGATTTTTATGTTGTGTGGCTGAGAGTGCTATAACCACTTACTGTTTTACTATAATGGTCATTTAATGGTTTGAATGCCTCAGGTGGAGTAATGGCCTTTCATAGTATGAATCCCGTAGAGGTAATTGTAGGTTTTTCAATAATGTATGGCCACATTGTCATCTACCTTAAACTGGGGTGTATATAGACTGTGTGAAGTCACTTTTTTTTTTTTTTTCATGCAAACTAATCACATCAAAAATCTGTTGGCATAGGTTTGTTGTTGATGGTTTTCATATAATGCAGTGGCTGTATCTTATTAAGTAATGTGTAAATATGGTGGAAAAATGAATTTCAGTGTATTTTTTTCATCAAAATTCTTTAAGCTGTTAAGCTTCCTCAAGCAGAGATGATCCAGAGCTCCTTGAAGAAATTAATCTATGAAATGTTTTAGACTGATGGGTAGAATGAAGATAGAAATAAAGAAACTGGTAATATCATTATATACTATTGTGTAACTTACCGTATTTGGGCAGTTAACCCCTTCACATCCAAGACATATGTACAGTGGAACCCTGGAATTCATACGCCTCTCTACTCATACAACTCAGCTTTCGTTCAGGTTTTTTGTCCAAAAATCGCTCCAGTTTTCGTACGGCGACCCACTATTCGCACTAAGAGATGTGGTATCATAGGTGCTATGTGGTTGCCAGTCCCTCTTTGTCTTCTGCCAGCTACACATCATACAGGCTTCATTACATATTTTCATTAGAAAATTGTACATAATCATGGGCCCTAAGAAGATTAGTGAGTCAGCTGGAGCTAAAGGAAAAGCAGTGAGAACAACAGTTGAGCTGAAAAAAGAACTCATTGCAAAGTTTGAAAGTGGAACCCGTGTCTCCGATCTTTCCATTCATTATGATATGGCGAAATTACCGTTTCATCCATACTAAAGAATGGATTAATTCAAAATACGTTGTTTCTTATGGAAAAAAATGATTTGGTTTTAGAACAATTCGCAACTCGTACAGCCTCCAGGAACGAATTGTGTACGAATTTCAGGGTTCTACTGTATTTGTGTCCATCCTGCACTCAGTGAGTTTGCCCATAAGATACACCTTTACATCCTACTATATCAGTGTTTTCTGAGTGCTTTTCACTCAGTGGTTCAGAGGTGTGGGAGTGTTTTCTGAGTCTGGTATAGACCAATGAAGCTCTCAGAAGCTCCATCCACTAACCAGTCATGCATATGTGGGTGCAAAGAGGTTAAGGAGAACATGTTTTTCAGGCAACATGGAGTGAATTCGTACACTCACATATACTCTATTATAGGTATTGTCTCGTCTTGTTTCGTCTCGTTTTTGAAGGCTGCAACATGCTTGCATGCGTCGGCTTTTTTTTGGATTGGAGCGTGTAGCATTTTATGACCGGATGCCCTTCCTGATGTCTTCCAATGACCCTTGGGTGGATTCGATCCTCCGACCCTACGGCCAGAGCGGAGCGCTCTAACCCACTGAGCCACGGCTGCTATTGTATACAGGCAATAAAGTACATTATTTTTCTTGATGGTTTTGGTTTGATAGCTCACTGGGCTGGCTATCTGTAGGGTACAGTACTTAATATCTGCCATAAAATAAGACCAGCAAGTAAAAAATAATCAGTAAGAAGTGTCCAGATTCACCCAGTTGACAGTATTGTGACATATTTCAAAATTCCTAAGATTGCTCAGATTTGTCCCAGGGATGCCTAGAAAGACAAGGATGATGCATGGTCTGTTCACAGACATTTTCTGTGGATGTCTGAACTCACCATGGAAGTGTCTGAGTGCACCTTGGGTTTTCGTTGATTTCTCACACCCTTGTAAAACATGCCACTAAAACAGTAAAGTGCAATAATTTTTTTATGGTAATGATTTGATAGCTCACCAAACCAGTCCCCCACAGGATACTTCATATTTTCCATAGACCCTAAAACAAGAGCATCAGGTATTAAAAAAGTCATTTCACCCCAGGTAATGGTACAGTCACGCTCCCTAATTTAGACCCACCCCGAGCCAAGCCCAGAGCTGAGGGAGGCAGTAGCCATGGATCTTAAACGAACGCATTTATTAAGAGTATTCATATTCACGTCTTACCTTTGTTTATGCCCTATGTTTTCCAAAATATACTGTCTAATACCATCCAGCACTGTCTCTTCAGTAAATGATTGTTTCGTAAGAGGTGAGGGTGGAAAGGAATGCAGAAAGGTAGAGAATGAACGTAGGATGTGAGAGGGAGGGGGGGGATTGAGGGGTGGGGTGGGGGGGTTAGTGAACTAGTTCGTTTAAGAGCCGTGGCTACTGCCTCCCTCAGCTCTGGGCTTGGCTAGGGATGGGTCTAAATTAGGGATAGTGACTGTACCTTTAAATGTATTAAACACAGGTAGTCTAGCCTTGTGCCCTATCATCACAAAATTGTAAAATGGGATTGGCTGTTACTGTATTGTTTCGTCATAAGGGGACTGTATTTCTGATCAGACCTGCCAGCACTCCTGATATGGATGACAATTTACTCAGTACTCTTACGGCAGCAGGTTCAAGCCAAAATCATTGATCAAACTCTGCTGATGTTCATGGATTATGGAATCTAATTGGTCAGAACAACCAGACAGCTGTCCTGATATTTTCTCAGTGTTAGGTTATGTCCATACTACAGTGTATGTGGTTTTGGTGTTGGGATCTTCCTTTTCAGTCAGTGTAGAACAGGATATTCAACTATTTATGACCCTGAAAAGAACATGGGGTCTTTAGTTTCATCCTTTAGCTATTTAAAAATCTTAAGTGGTGTGGAGAAATAGATGATTACCTGTATTGAACTTTCATGTGTCATTCCAGGTATTTGATAATTTTCTCCTCATGATCTGATGCCATACCAATATTAATTGGCATTTAAGTTCCTTATGTTGTCAGTATGATCGATAACTTAGTGAGATTTCATATGCTGTACTGTGTTACCAGTGTACTGTAATGTATTTTAATGTGTTGCGAAACTAGAGGCTGTTAATGGTGTTATCACAGCTTTCAGTGGCAGTTTATTACTTTTTTGTTACTTTTCCTCCAGGATTCATTTGTTGAGAGTCTTTGGCGGCTGATCCAGCACATGATGCCGTCGATAACAGCACCACCAACATCTGATGGGACTGGGGATATCAAGCCCAAAACAGAGAAGGAAAGGAAGCGGGCCTTGCTGCCATTCCTAGCACTTCCCAACGATCCGTCTGTGGTGCACATGCTAGATGATGAGATCAAACCAGAAGTAAAACAAGAATTTCCTGAGACAGAGGAGAAAGTTATGAAAGAGAAAGAGAATGAGAAGAAGAAAGAGAAAAAGAAGAAAGCCAGAGACAGGGAGAAGGCTGATAAAAGTATAAAAAAGGAAAGTGAAACGGAAATGGATGATCTAATGGCATTTCTAGAATCACATGCTCCCTCTAAGCAGACTGAAGCACCCAGAAGCAGAAGCAGGAGTAGAGAGCGTAAGAGGAGGTCAAGGTCAAGAGAGAGGAGAAGAAGCCGGAGCAGAGATAGAGAGAGAAGGAGATCCAGGAGTGGAGAGAGACATAGGGGTAGAAGGGAGAGGAGCCGTAACAGAGGGAGAGAGAGAAGTAGGAGCAGAGGGAGGGAAAGAAGTAGGAGCAGAGGGAGGGAAAGAAGTAGAAGCAGAGGGAGAGAGAGAAGCAGAAGCAGAGGGAGGGAGAGAAGCAGAAGTAGGGGAAGGGAAAGGAGTAGGGGCAGGGAGAGGAAACTGCGAAGTAATAGCAGGGAGCAGAGAGGAGACAGCCAGGAGAAGGATCACAGCAGACACAAAGAGAGGAGAGAAAAGCGCAAGCGGGACCGGAGCAGATCTGGCAGCAGAGAGACCCGGAGCAGACGCACTCGAAGCAGAAGCTGGGAGAAGAGTATTAAGGCCAGAGAGGCATTTGTGAACCGGCCACCTGATGAGAACCCAGTAGTTGGAAAGGTATGTTAGCTTAATATTGCAGTCTGGAATGTTTGTTGCTCTAATTTTTAGCTTAATAGTTATGAAACCCTTAGTAATATTTAGTTTGTTAGGCTCTGAAAATCACATCACAGCATTTTTAAAGTCATTACTCTGTGTCTCATTATTTGTCACAAAGAAGTTGATCTTACTGATGTCTGCAGCAGTACATGGTAAGGACATTCACAAACTTAGACTCAGTCCATTCACCACCTGTCAGACATCAGTGTCATCCTGATTGGCCATGTATCTGAAATATGTACTAAACTGTACTTAGAAAAACAATAGGGTGAGCCTTTACCAAAGACTTGTTGTGTGTATAGAATTGCACAACCAGAGCTGACTCAAACAATAGGGTGAGCCTGTACCATAGACTTGTGGAGTGTGTAGAATTGCACAACCAGAGCTGACCCATTTACCGACATAGCTACGCCATCTACCGGCTGTGATGTGGTGAGTGAGTACTGTATTGGTGTATGGACCTGATACCTGTTCAGGACCGTGGGGATTCTCAAAGGCAGGTTGACACTTATGCTTTACTTTCATCATGGGTTTCACAAATAGCACTCATAAATTTGGGCTTGCCAATACCTTTGTAATCTGAGGTTCAAGAATGCTAGCAACATTGTTGAAAGTCTGTTGCAAAGAAAAGTCTGGTTTATTTAAATAGTCATATAATAGCAAAAATTTTGTACTGTCTAGTGGAATCTGATATAGTGGGGTTTTGCTGTAGTTTTATGTTTTGGATTTGAGTCATCATTACAGCTCTCCATTTTTTTAATCAATTGAATCAGCTATAAATTATAGAGAAATTGCTTACTATTTGTCAGCTGGGTCAGTGGTAAAGTATAGGAAAATTCCTCACCAAAGTTTTAGTGCTGCCTGTCAAGCTGATATTTTGGAACAAATTTATGACGTGTAAAGAGGACTGATGATATTTTTATAGAGTACTGTATTATCATTGATTATAATTTCTGTATTTATTTCCTGGGCTGTTTGTAGGTATATGAGGGGAAGGTGACGAACATCCTGAATTTCGGGTGCTTCGTGCAGCTGGAGGGTCTGCGACGGCGTCTGGAGGGCCTGGTACATATCTCACAGCTGCGACGTGAGGGGCGTGTCACCAACGTCTCTGATGTTGTGGCCAGGGGTACCAAGGTCAAGGTAAGTCACTGCTGAGGGATGTAGACTGTGTTGCATCATTTTTGGGCTGAGTTTCACAAATAGTCTTTATCAACCTCCTGTAAGTTGTTACAGGAAGTCCATTCATCATCCAGTCCAGTATTGCCCCATCAGGAGTAGAAGGGTCCAGACAGTAAAAGTGAGAGGAGCATTTTGTGACCAAAAAACCCTTTACCCATCTCAGAAGTATGTGCATATAGGACATCTGGTTGGAGTGCCTTACTTCACTACACTGCCAGACATAAAAAAAAAAAAAATTATGCACTGCAATAGCCCAGTACACAGCACTGTGCCTACCCTTGGGCTTCTTAAACTATCCCATAGAAGGAAAGGTACAGTACAGCTGTGCAACAGGATGTTTTGTAAATTTATTTCTGAATCTTGGCCCTGATCTCTTACCATGTCTTTCATAGGAAAGACTTTAAGTTTTCAAAGATTTGAATGGTGTGTGAATAATTATGCGGCCCGTTTCATCAGGCATATTGTTGATAGTTCTCCCACTGTTATCTTTTTTGTTTCTGGAGCCTTCCTCACCCAATCAGTAGACTGGAATAAGTGTCAAGATAGAGTGGTGAAAAGGGTATACAGTATATGAATGAGCATGGAGGTGAGAAGAGGTGTGGTAGGCCAAGAAAAAGGTGGATGTATGTAAACAAGCAAGGTATGGAAGTTGATGAGCATCCATCACAGCAGCTATTTCAGTAGTCATGGGATGAGACTATGGTACACTTGGTTTCTGCTTTCGTGATACTTCTGATAGAAGTAAAAGAATCTTACTGGTTTTGCTGTGTCAGAAACTCAGTTCATACATTTTTCAGTCTGCCAAAATCATGTACAATAATCCAAGTATCCCATAATACAGTACTGTATTCAGCATTACACCGGTCAGGCCTTCGTCAGTTCTTACTGACCTTGGGGTTTCTTTTCCTTGGGACATGTCATAGAAGGATCACATTATCTTCCTATTATTATTATTATTATTTATATCATCTCTTCATCATCCAGTCCTATTCCTCTCCATGATGAGCATAGAAGCCCTGGGCTAGGCAAGTTGGTCCTGACATTTAAGATTAGAGTGACCAGCCTCACTCATCCATGAGTGGGATTACCTGAGCAATAAACCCCAAACACCTCTTGGATATAAACCTACTCAGGCTCAGTCCAATTGGAGTGCCTTAATTACCCACTAAATCACCAGGTGTCATAATTTGGTTATATGGTTACCACCCAATGTAAGAAATGGTTTCCTGGTGTACAGGAAACCATTTGGCATGTCACTCAGTGTAGAGCCACCCATAGGCAGAAGGAAGAGGAAAGAGTGAAGGAAAGAAAGACAGAAGAGGGAGTTTAAAGTCACCCGTAGGCAGAAGGAAAAGGAAAGAAAGAAGAGGAAAGAAGGAAGAGAGGAAATGGCAGTGCACCTCCACACAATGCGAATCACCTACAATGCGAGGTCAACCCAGAAAATGCTTATTTTTATCTAATGCAAAATCTGCGAATCGAACTTCCCAACATGCAAATCGGCTGTATGATTCCAAGGCAAAAATGGACTTCCCACCATTTTTACGAGTGTTGGGCTGTACAATGCAAGTCATCATATGAAGGCAGGTGGCTGGCAATGAGCCAGATTCAAAATGGTGGGCAGCTGGTCAGCCGTTCCTGGGTAAACAAACACTTCTCCATATTGCCGCAAGAATGAATGTTGTACCTCGCATCTTGTGGTCCGTTTTAGCATCCTAGCAGTACTCACCTGTTCATCTTGGTCTCAGTTGTCAACTTTGAAGGCTTTATGGCACCTCCATGAGACCTCAGCTGTGACAGTGAGAGTAACAATGGGGAGCTCTACCCAGCAGGGCAAGAGTAAATGCCCCGAGCATTGAATACCCACCCACCCCCTCCCTACTTAACAAGCCCAGAAGTCTCTTAAATAAAGGTACATGGTGTTCTGTTTGTTGTTTTATTTGTTGGTCCAGCTTAAAGTACTGTTAGACAAAGTATTAGCAGGGCAGAGTAAGCTGGAAGGGGACTCGAAGACCTAGTCCTGGGTAGGCTGTCCACTATATACCATTTTTCCCATAAGTTCTTTGGTTCACACAGTGCGAAATCACAGAATTTGAGGGTTTCTGCCGCTCATAAACTCGCATTGTGTGAGGGTGCACTGTACTCCCAAAGTAGCACTACATCAAGTGAGTGGATGGTGAGCATCCCCACCTACCACTAATTATTTATATACTGGTTTGTGCATATAAAAGTGGAAAAAGAGGTAAGTGTTGATGATGATGATTTTAATGATAGTGATAAACTCACTTTCCATAACCAGTGACCCACACAGTTGTAGCTAATGACCATTGTGTTTGCAGGTAAAGGTGTTATCATTCACGGGCCAGAAGACATCACTGTCTATGAAGGATGTTGACCAGGAAACTGGAGAAGACCTGAATCCCACAGTGGCCACTGCTACTACTGCTACCCAGGATGAAGATGCCATGAGGAACCCTGATCGACCCATGTCACTGATGGAACTCACCAAAGGTGTGCACTTTGTTGTAGTGTCTTTTTTGTTCTTCATTATTAATACGTTGCACATACATCCTTGACTTGATACATCATCTGGACTTGCAAGACCATAGGTGGGCTGTTAAACATATCTAAGAACATTATACTGCAATAAGAAAATTATGCAAGTATTCTTGAACCTTTTTTCTAAGCTGCTACCCAGAGTTTTGCCACCACTCTTTAAAAATACAGGCAGTTTTCCATCTTATGTACATCAAGGTTACCAATTTTCATAGTTTTGAACAAACCTTGTCTCAGCACATGTTAGAAAGAGATAAAAATTACTTTAAGATTTCCATTTCTCAACATTGTACTTTTATAGACAGCTCTCAGTTTCCAAAATGACTGCTCTTCTTGGTTTGGTATTTATAACTAATTTAACTATTAATCATTAAGATGATTCGTTATTAACACTTAACAGAGCACTTACTTGAAACATTGACTGTGCTTTCAGAGTGGGAATTTCCTGCATATTTATTATCATGTTTTCTGGGGGTAACTTTATTTAAACATGAATATGAGGATTGTGTAAATGCTGAGTATTAAGAGGAAACAATAAAGTTCCTTGTGGAAGTTAGCTGTCAAAAATGGAACAAAAAAAGTCAGTGTTGCATTTCATTTTCATGATCACTTCCTGAGTTGTTTTGGCAAAGATTGATAAGAGAAAATAATAAGTACTAACTGAAAGAGTGGAAACTGAATTAGGAAAGAGGAAGAAGATGCATAATGGAGAGAGATGAAGAGAATGATTAATGCTGTTGCAAAGGTAGTCCTGGGAACTATACTGAATTCAGTCAAGAGATTAAAGAACAGTTGGGATGTGTTATAAGCGAACACAACCATCCCATTTCCCTTTAATATGGCATGACTGTTAATGTAATTGGTACAGGAAATGTGAGAAAATTTGCTGTTTGATTTTATTTCTTTTGTTGCTTTAATTTTATTTCTTCATTGCTTAAGATTCATTTTGAATTTTGTTGTTCATAGTAATACTGTTGGTGTACTGTTCAGTGGGGATTTTCTCTTCATGGCTACTGTTGTTATTGTTGGCCTGTAATGGATGTGAACAGGAGTGGTTATTCAAATACACTTAAAAAGCTGTACAGCCGTGTTGTCTTGATGGTTTCTGCCTTATAAAAGTACCATCTCGTCAACTTTTTGCCAACCTCTCATGAAGTACTTTCTTTTGTACTTGTGCATTACAAACTAACGGAGTGCTTTAAAATGCTTCGGGAGCACTTACCAGACAATGGTGATTGATGTATGTAGGCTGATGGTGGGGTAACAAGGCATATTGTTGATGTTTATTCAAGCCCCACATCCTTGAAGTCAGCAGAGTCAAACATGGACATTTCTGGTGCAGTTTTATTATCCTTGGGCACTCCAGGAAGGTGCAGGTCATCCACATCCTCCCCATCATCTCTGTCACATGTTTGTTTGTTGTTGCTGTTGTGGTTATTCAGTTAGGGACAAAAGTTAACCTTAAATTTCACCTCTTCAGCTGGCAGATATTCCTAACCTGAGAGAGACTTGGTACATTCACTGTCCATTGATGAGTCTCTGATACAGAAATGGTTAGGAAAGTGATGTACATGTCCCAAGTGGGAATTAGACTGTGGTAGGTGGAGGCACTCACCATCCACTCACTTGATGTAGTGCTGCTTTTGGGTGACTGCCCTTTCCTCTCTTCCTTCTTTCCCTCCTTCCTCTTCTGTCTTTCTTTCTTTCCTCTTCCCTCTGTGTATGGGTGACTCTACTGCACACTGAGTGACGAGCCAAATGGTTTCCTGTACACCAGGAAACCATTTACTCTGCTGGGTGGTAGCTATATAACCAAATTATGGCACCTGGTGGTTTAAGTGGGTAATTAAGGTGCTCCAATTGGATTGAGCAGGTGCAGGTTTACATGTAAGGGGTGATTGGTCACTCTCATCTTAAATGCCACGACCAACTTGCTTAGCTATGCTCCACATGGGGCAGCACAGGATTAGTTGATGGATGGGTGGATGGAATTGTGAGTGAGCTATTCCCCCAACTACATTATGACTGTGTCTGTTTTGTTGGGAAATCACCTCAGTCAGGTACTCACATACCCCACAGTAAGGCAGGGTTAATGATGTCAGTGTGCATAACTGTATATTATTTATCATAGTTCAGTAAAGAGTTATTTTATATTTTTACAGGAACTGATGAGGAAGATTTAGCAACCTACAAGCGTGTGAACCGTATATCATCCCCGGAACGCTGGGAGCTGAAGCAAATGATGGCAGCCAACTGTATTAGTAAGTCTGAACTGCCAGACTTTGATGAGGAGTTGGGGGTGATGGGTGGGGAAGAAGATGATGAGGAAGATGTGGAAATTGAACTGGTGGAAGAAGAACCAGCTTTCCTGCGAGGCTATGGTCGTGTGCGAGAGGAACTCAGCCCTGTTCGCATCATGAAGAACCCGGATGGTTCCTTAGCCCAAGCTGCCATGATGCAGAGTGCCCTGGCAAAGGAGCGACGTGAGATCAAAATGGCTCAGAGAGAAAGTGACATGGATTCACAGCCGTCCAACCTGGGACAGAACTGGAATGACCCCTTGCCTGAGATTCAGCGCAGTGATCAGACCTTGTCCCGTGGTCTCCCGTCACAGCAGCAGGAGATGCCAGAGTGGAAGAGACACATCACAGGTACTGTACTTGATGCTTTAATCATTCATTTCATTCATTCATCATTTTATCCAGTGTTGCCCCATGAGGAGCGTAGGAGCCTGGGGCTGACATTTAAGATGAGGGTGACCAGCCTTACTCATCCCTGAGTGGCATTACTTGAGCAAAAAACCCAAACCACCCCTTGGATATAAACCTGCACCAGCGCAATGTTATTGGAGTGCCTTAATTACCCACCAAACCACCAGGCACCATAATTTGGTTATATGGTTACCACCCAGCAAAGTAAATGGTTTCCTGGTGTACGGGAAACCATTTGGCTTGTCACTCAATGTAGAGTCACCCATAGACAGAAGGAAGAGGAAAGAATGAAAGAAGAAAAAGACAAGAGGAAGGATGGAAAGAAGAGAGGAAAGGTCAGACACCCGAGAGCAGCACTACATCGAGTGAGTGGATGGGGAGCACCCCCACCAACCATTTGTTGTACCAGATTTTATTCAGCTTAGGGGAGCTGTTTCATAGAGAAGGGATTATTGGAGGTTATACATATCCTCCAGTTTGAAAAGACTCTGTCAAGCTGAATTAGATTGTTTGGAGATAGCAAGAATAATGAGAAAACATTATCTTCCTGTTGGTGGGGTAGATTTTGCATTTTCACCGTAGAGTGTGTAATAACTAGTGAACACACTGTAGGAGGAGTTACCTCATTGTTGCTTTATAACTTAGATGTTTAGTATTCTGCATCATTGCATAGTGTATCAGTACTTCAGGCTTTTGTGATGAGACGCAGTTTAATGTTTGGCACACTAGTACATGTCCTCATATCACAGTTTATGGTATATGTGTAAAGCTTCTGATTGGTGAATTGTTGTTATCTCTCTGTTTTGAAACTGTGAATCTTTACTTTTTGCAGGTGGTACAAGGGGATCATATGGCAAAAAGACCAACATGTCCCTCTTGGAGCAGCGGCAGAGTTTACCGATCTACAAACTGCGGGACCAGCTTATCAAGGCCATTTATGATAACCAAATCCTCATTGTGGTTGGTGAAACTGGGTCAGGGAAGACAACACAAATGACTCAGTACTTGGCAGAGGCAGGTTTCACAGCTAAAGGCAAAATCGGATGCACACAACCAAGGCGAGTGGCTGCCATGTCAGTGGCAAAGAGGGTGTCAGAGGAGTTTGGTTGTCGGCTCGGTCAGGAAGTAGGATATACCATTCGTTTTGAGGACTGTACCAGTTCAGAGACTGTAATAAAATACATGACAGATGGTATGTTACTCAGGGAGTGTCTGATTGATTCTGATATGTCCAGCTATGCCTGCATAATGTTGGATGAAGCTCATGAGAGGACAATTCACACAGATGTCCTGTTTGGTCTCTTGAAACAAGCAGTATCAAAGAGACCAGAACTCAAACTAATTGTCACTTCAGCCACTCTGGATGCCGTGAAGTTCTCAGAGTACTTCAACCAAGCCCCGATCTTCACCATCCCAGGTCGTACATTCCCTGTTGAGATTCTTTACACTAGGGAACCAGAGACAGACTACCTGGATGCTGCACTCATCACAGTCATGCAGATTCATCTCTCAGAGCCTCCAGGGGACATCTTGGTGTTTCTTACTGGTCAGGAGGAGATTGACACTGCCTGTGAACTGCTATATGAACGTATGAAGGCGTTGGGCAGTGATGTACCAGAACTGATCATCCTGCCGGTGTACTCAGCACTTCCCTCCGAGATGCAGACCAGGATCTTTGAGCCGGCACCCCCAGGGTCACGCAAGGTTGTCATTGCCACCAACATTGCTGAGACGTCACTTACTATTGATGGCATCTACTATGTTGTGGATCCAGGTATGTTTGAAATTACACTACTAAGTGTATTTTGAATATTGCGATAATCATTACAGTAAGTCACCATCATTATTGTTATTTATTTATTTTTGCAATTGACATTGCACAGTAAATTACAGAAAAGTTTATTATTGAAGTTCATCTGTTACTTTTAAAGCTGATATACGAGTTTTCACCACAGTGCAGCAGCTACCATTTATAGAAAATCATCATCACCATCATCGCAGTCATCATCATTATCGTTATAATCCTGGCCTCTTT
>JAGKTI010008062.1:0-11833 GCA_018397915.1 Birgus latro | reverse complement strand
TGTTCTAACGTCCCGGTAAACAATACCATGGTTCAGTGTTGGGTTTTCCTAAACACATCTCATCGTTATAACAGGGACCAACTGTAACTCCTTAGTGTAAATTAAGGCTGAAGTCCAGAATATCACAGCTTTCTTCATACAGTTAGTATTATAAATTTTATAGCCTATGGCTGGAAAAAGAACTTCATTTAGAGGCAGTTCAAAGTTGGAGAACATTCTTGTGTAATTTGACACCTAATAACAAGATATAGTTTGAATAAATACTGCTTATAACAAAGAATAATTTTGTAACTGATAAGGAACATATTGGCTGTTTGACATCTCCAAAATGTGCTGGATTATTGTAGCTGAATCTCAGGCTCCTACTCCTTAAAGGGGATAAAATGGATTTGGTTGTTTACTAACCTATTAATTTTTGCAGGCCAAAAGAGAAGCAAGCTCTGGCTGACCAAAAGAAGGCTAAGTTCAACCAGGCTGAGGGTGACCACCTGACACTGCTGGCGGTGTATAACTCATGGAAAAACAACAAGTTCTCCAACGCCTGGTGTTACGAGAACTTTGTACAGATGCGTACACTCAAGAGAGCACAGGATGTCAGAAAGCAGCTCCTTGGCATCATGGATAGGTATTGTAATCTCATTTATATGTAATTCTTGATCCTGAATTAGTTTATAGTAGGTCTGTGTTGTTTCTTGGCATAGAACTTATGATGACATTTCTTGTTCTTGTAGTGTTTTGTTGGATGCATGGTCAAGTACATTATGTTCACAAGGAGATACATAACCGATGAAGTTCTTGGAGCCACTTTCAGAGAAATCATATGCTTGGGGAAAATGTCATTATAACAGCTAAATGGTGTGTTACAAGGATGGTAAGCAAGCCATTTCATACCATCTTGGCATGTTCATGTTAGTGCACACTAGAGACACTGTAAAGCAGACTGAGCTCTGGCTAATCTATGGCTTCATGGACCTATCTTTTAGTATTAATGGCCCACTTCAGTACAGGTATAGACACCATTGAAAGTTACAATAATGTCAGAAGTCATCACACTGATTATTACATTGTCATTGTTAAGAATATTAAAACATTTTCTTAAAGCTCACCAGCAAATAATAATTGCTTAGGTAATAGTAAAATAACATTACTGTTTGTCAACAATGTATTAAAATTTTATTCACATGGAAATTACTACAATTGACGTGGTGAAATGCTGATTATCATCCATTTTTTTATCATAAGTGGTTCATAGAATGGTACCATACCCTTATTAACTAGTAAATTAGAGACCAGAATCTGAAAATACAAAGCTTAGTTGTTTTTAGTCTTCATTGCCTGTAACTAATTTAGAAGTTTTTAATGTGAAATAGAGTTAAGACTTTTGAAGGTGGGGATGATATGTGAATGATTTTGTGGACCATTTCATACTGATGATATTCTTTATTTATTTATATGTTGCTGGTATTATTATTGTCATCATCATCTTCATTATCAACTATGTCATCACGTCATCAATCTGGACCTCCTTTCCCACCACAGGGCAAGATGAGGAATAGCAACATCCAGACAGCCTAAGTTTGCCCAATTCAGTGGGCCATGGTTCTATTCACTCATCATTCAAGCCCACGGAATCCTGGCTCCATCAGATAGGCCAAAAAAATTTCACCACGTTCTGTAGCCTCACATATACCTATCAGATGGAGTCAATCCAAATGCTGTCACATTAAAAAGGGGTGTCAAATCTTTGGTTGTGTGCTTCTCCTCACAAATTTCATCCAGCCAGCTCGGTCTCTTGAAAGTCCCTTAGCCTCACCAACTTCCATACCTCACTTCCTTACACTCTCATCGACCATATCCCTGCATCTTCCTCTTGGCCTACCTCATCTCCTTCCTGCTTCAGATTCGCTCTCATCCGCCATATCCCTGCATCTTCCTCTTGGCCTACCTCATCTCCTTCCTTCTTCAGATTCGCTCAGATATTATTATTATTATTATTATTATTACTCTCCTCATGGGGCAATGTAGGATTGGATGATGGATGGATGGATTATTACTCTACCCTGAGTGACAAGCCAAATGGTTTGCAGTAATCCAGGAAACCATTTACCACACTGGGTGGTAACCATATAACCAAATTATGGCGCTTGGTGGTTTAGTGGGTGATTAAGGCACTCCAATCGGATTGAGCCGGTGTAGGTGTATATCCAAGGGGTGGTTTGGGTTTATTGCTCGCATAATGCCTCTCAGGGATGAGTGAGGCTGGTCACTCTCATCTTGAATGTCAGAACCAGCTTGCCTAGCCCCGGGCTCCTACGCTGCTCGTGGGACAACATAGGCACTCTCATACATACTCTTCAAAACATTCAACAGCTTTCCATTTACTCCATATGTTCTTAATATTTTTCACATTCTCTGTCAATCCACCCTGTCGTATGCCTTCACCAAATCCTTGAAGGCCTCATACAACTTCATTCCCTTCTCAAGAAACTTTTCCACTAAAGACCTTAAGATGAATATCTGATCTACACAACCTCTTCCCTTCCTAAAACCTCCCTGTTCTTCTCCAACTGATTCCTCTGTTATTTCCCAAACTCTGTCAGTAAGTATCCTACCATATACTTTTCCTGTTACACTAAGAAGACAAATGCCCCTTTGATTACCACACACTTCTTTTTCCCCTTTTCCTTTGTACAGGTGAATATTATACCTGACTTCCAATCCCCAGCGACTCTACCTTCCTCCCTGGACAGTGTGCACATCTTCCATATACATTCTACTACTATCTCTTACCTGTGCCGTAGCATTTCGCCACACACTTCATCAGTTCCTGGGGCATTCCCCATTTTGACTTTCTTCGTTGCTTCCACAACTTCCATCCTACTGCCCTCTTCCTCCCGTCTTATTTCCCTCATCCTCCCAGCAATTACCCAGCCACTTATACTTGCATTACTCTCATTCTATATGTTTAACAGCTCCTTGAAGTGTTCTCTCCATTTGCTCACTTTTTCCTCCCTTTTCCACTATCATTCTACCATTTTTCTCTTTCACATCCCTACCACCTTCTTAACCACCTCATCTAACTCTACCTCCTTCCAGAACATTTTCTTACATTCCCTCCTTTTAACACTCAAATTTCTTCCAAATTCCTCATCCACTCTCTTCATACTTTCTTGTACTAATCTTTTCACCTCACTTGTCCTCTCAACGTATAACTCTTTATTCCATCTCTCAACTTCCTCCATGCCTCTGTTTCACATCCACCCAATATATGCTTCCACCTCCCCCACCACCACTACCACCACCACAGCTTGTCTCACCTCTTCATTCCACCATGCTCTTCCTTGCATCCCCTTTTGTTTTCTCTTCACCCTACACACCACCTCACATGCTGCACAGATTTCTTCTGTGAATATCTTGCAGTCACCTTCCACCTCCCCTATCATCACTTGCCACATATACCTGTGGATCAGCTTGTGCCTAAAGAGGGTAATGGTGCCTAAAGAGGGTAATGGCTATCACCAACCCCCTGAAATTAGTGTAGGTAAGGGTGATATGATGGAACTGAGAAAAACAGTGATCAAGTAAGTGATGTACTGGTGAATGGAGAGGCTTGAATTGAGGACCTTTTGAAGCACATTGGCAGTAGGAAGACCAGGTGAAGCAAACTTCCTAGCACCTAATCCAGTATTTCTCCTCTACCTTACGGCATTTCTCCTATCGTGATATCAACAGTTCTTCTCTCTGCAGGCACAAGTTGGATGTTGTGAGTTGTGGAAAGAATGTGGCACGTGCCCAGAAGGCCATCTGCTCTGGTTTCTTCCGTAACGCTGCCAAGAAAGATCCACAGGAAGGTTATCGCACCTTGGTTGACTCGCAGGTTGTGTACATCCATCCATCATCGTCACTTTTCAACAGGCAGCCAGAATGGTATGCATCAGGAACGATGAAACATTGTGTTATATTATATCACAGTGCCGTGAATTAACAGAAGCTTCTTTTTTTTTTTCTTTTTTTGTAAACACTTTCAGATTCACCCACTTGAGGATTGCTATTATCACTTTATGAATAGCAGAACACTGTTTTGTGGGTTCCTGGCTGAATCTAGATTTAATCATATTTTCTGCTTCAAAGCTTCATAAATATACATGGTACTTTAACATCATCAGTTATTTACCTATCAAGATTCAGTTCGTTCATTGTGATATCTTTAATTTTCCTGCTGTCCCAAGACAGTTTTATTAGGCTACGGAGAGACTTTTTAAAACTAGAGTGGTTGATTATACAAAAACCCTTCGTTTTATCACTGCTTTGAGGGGAGGTCACCTGAATTGAATAGTCTGAAGTAGGCTAGAGCAAAATGATGTCCTGTGTTGAAAAGAGTTAAGTTTTCAGTAATAAGTGTTTCTTCATGCATATTTAGGTGCAGGAGCATTTCAAGGAGTGACCCTGTCCATCTGATTCACATTTTCAGATGCATAGTGCCTCACTTCTGTAAGCTTCACAGCTTTAGGAAAGCTCCTATTAGGTCCATAAAGCTCCTGTTTCATGTCCATATTGGGATTGGGAAACTCCTGCATTTGTCTAGTACTTTTGTACTTGCTCTTTTGCATTTTAATTTGTTTAGTTCACCATGGCCAAATACCCAAATGACCTGTAGTCAGTGGGTTGTCAGTGATGTCAGTTTAGTTTACAGGTAGTCCTCATAAGATCACATCTTTTTCCATACAAGTGTTATTGTAAATTTTGAGAAGTTGGTAAATTAGCATTATAGGTAGCAGTGGGGCTTTTATAGGCATTTTTTTTTTAAGTGATTGTGGAATAGATAACTGATATAACAAGGACTTATTATATTTTTTAAAATCCCCATGTTGTATGTCTGTGGTATACAGCATTTTATTAAACTTTTCATCTCATCTTGCAGGGTTGTGTATCATGAACTGGTGCAGACAACAAAGGAATACATGCGTGAGGTGACCACCATTGACCCAAAATGGTTAGTTGAGTTTGCACCATCATTCTTCAAACTGGGTGACCCTACCAAGCTGAGCAAGTACAAGAAGAACCAGAGACTTGAACCATTGTACAACAAGTATGAAGAACCTAATGCATGGAGAATATCAAGAGTCAGGCGCAGGAGGAACTAAGACTCGATCTCTGCTGTCCTGTACATAGCAAGGCTTCTACCAAGCTTAGGCTGTGTTGGAAACATGTGTTGTCATAGTTTTTATTTCTCACCTGACCTGATGCTTTCTTCAAGCATAAGTTGTGTGTATGACTGCTGAATGACACTTTTATTCACATATACAGTACAGCTTCCATACACTTCGCAGCCAAACCAAATTGAGTATTAAAATTAATTCATTCATTCATTATCCAATCCTATGTCGCCCCATAGAGGAGCATAGGAGCCCGGGGCTAGGCAAGTTGGTCTTGACATTTAAGATGAGAGCGACCAGCCTCACTCATCCCTGAATGGCATTACATTAGCAATAAACCCTGACCACCCCTTGGATATAAACCTTCACTGGCTCAATCCGATTGGAGCGCCGTAAGTACCCACTACACCACCAGGCACCAAAATATGGTTATATGGTTACCACCCAGTGTAGTAAATGGTTTCCTGGTGTATTAAAGTACCATTAAAAAAAAAAAAAACTAATTAACTACTAAAGAGAATTAGTTTTTATAAATATGGTCCCTGGTCGCCTGACTCATGTCCATTCTTTTCCATCTCATACACTGTCCATAGCATTCAAATTTTGTTACTTGGTTGTGTGGAGGCTTGTCATTATCTTTGTATGTCCTGGCACCATGTCACATCATCTCAGGTAATACTGTTAAAACAGCAGATTTTTCTTGTTACCTTATCCTGACTAACCAATACTTCATCATTTCAATCCATCCCATCTTATTTACCTTTGTTACATTTGTTGGAATAGGCACCCATATCCTTCCATTCCATTGTGATCTGGCTTCCCTCCCTCCCACCCACAACGTTATTTCTGTTTTTCTCTCCCCATCCACCCATACACCCAGAACTTTATTTCTGTTTTTCATTGATTCCATGTAACCAGACTACATTGTTTTGCTTTGTTAAACACTGGTCTTGTTTTATTCATGACACAGCACCCCTCACACATTCATTTGTCTTGCTGTTCTTCCCAGCAACTCACATATAAGAGTTGATTGACTTAAGCCTGTAAGACTACAGTACCTGTCTTCAGGTAGTTAAAACAGTGCCACCAGGGACACAGGTTAGTTTTATACCCATAAATGTTCTGGACTATGGTAGTTCCACCTTGGGACTGATAATCTCACAAGGGGTTATATCGGACTAACTTTTTTGGTTTTTAGAAGTACAGTAAAACCTCAATATAACTGACTTCAGTAGACCGAAATTCGCTTTTATCGGACTCGAGGAGCTACCGGACTAAACTCCTAGATATCGGAAAAAGTCCGATATAGCCAGAAAGCAGTCCAGACTGCCTGACAACTTTAGCTATGTTCACCACAATAAGACAAGTAAAAGACATGTTTTTCAGTGCACAGTACAGTATTATTATACCATTTGATTAATGTAGTGAAGGTATAACACAGTACAATACTGCAATGGTGGTGAAAACTACCGATGCAATCCGGACTAATGTCTGATATATCGGAAAAAGTCCGGATTAGCAGGGGTAAGTCCGGATGTCGCTTTTATCGGAAAATCGCATATTTCGGACTGGCCTGAGCCCCAATTAGTCCGTTATAGTGAGGTCTTACTGTATGCTGCTTGTGTACCCAAGGCAGGTAGGCAGACCTGTGATGTCTGCCCCACAGCGTTGCCCATCTCCTATTATCATATGTTGATGTCAGTAGCTAAATGCTATTACATCAGAACTGTATCTTGCCCATTCTGCTATCATTCACTGGATTCATTACTGTGGATACCTAATTTGCCACTACTATTACCTTCCCTTCTTACTACATCACCTTTACTTGTACTTCTAAGGCACTCAAAGGCATTGACACAGTTCATTAAATTTGTCATGGTGGTACGAGAAGCAGTGTGCTATAGCGTGTGACTGCACGTGTACCAATTTACTTTGTATTTATACTTTGAGGTGGTCCCATCTTATCAAAAGTTTTGTATTGATATTTAATACTTATTTCATGAGAAAAATATTTATATTCATATTTAATTCTTATTTCATTGTGAAAGTACATGTTTTATCATCTAAGCTGTATCATAACACAGTGTCTTATATTCATTTGGGACTGAACACAAATCACCTGGGGAAAAAAGCTTCAGGCACAGTCGTCCTCCTCTCTCCATCTCTCCTGTGCTGTAGGAGTTACTTGGCTGTTTACAGTACCAGTGGTGAGTCATGTAACTCCCGTTACCAGTACAAAGGAGAAGAGTTTTATTATTCCATCAGTCTGTTCATTGTCCAATCCATAATTTCCCCAACATATGCATGGGGTGGCCATAGACTAGGCTACTCATTCCAGACATTTCAAGTGAGAATACCTTAACCTCCAAGACCACAGAACATCCATTTTGTTGGAAACCTATTCAGTTGTAACTTAAAAGGTATCATTACACTAGATGAGAGGACAGTAGGTGCTCCCATCTACCACAAATAATATTATTCTATTTATGGCAGCACATATTATCCTGCTTCGGCCTCTGATACTGACTTAATCATATCTGATAATCTTTCACAGTAATGTTAGTTTTCCACTTCTCAGTCTTTGGCTACAACGCAAACACACTAATGGTAAAACTGGTATCAGCTAACACCACATATTTTCACTTTGGTAGTGCTGGAGGGCCTGAGATATGGGGGGGCTCAAGACTAAGGTACTGCAGTCCATATCATTTAAGTTTTAGACCACCATACATCTTTGCCAACTCTGGACTTGACGGAACACCTCCAGTCATCTCTTGGATTTGAACCATATCATGTTAATGCACAGTTTCCCTTGACCAGATCTCTTCCACTGTACCACCAAAGCTTCTAGAAACCCACATACCTGTTTGCTAAATAATAATCTTCTAGCACATTTAAAGGGCATATGCTTGTCAGGTGGTTGGAACACTCTAGCCAGAGAGAGGGCCTGGCTTAGGTTTGATTACCTAGAGGTGACAGGTTTTTTGATCATGTAGTGCCATTAACCCCTAAACCGCGGGTTGTCACTTTTGTGACGGTTGGGTGCAACGGATCATACCGCGGGACGTCAATTGTGCGACTCTGTGTTTTTTTTAATTCGCCTGGGCTTTCAGGTGGTGACTTGTATCATCTGTCAGCACTGCCAGTGTCCATCAATAGTCAGAGCTGCTGATGTCATCAGTACTCCCATCCATTGTTGAAAATTTAGCCATTTTCCCCCATTCTAGACTCTCCTCCCTATCTCCCCTCCATTACCCTCTCGTGTTGTCTGCTCAGCCACTCTGCGCTAAGTAAATCTTCCCCGGATTTTTCCACTGTTTTCATCCATTGAAATGAGCCCCATGCCCTATTCTTATACAAAATAATATATATATATAAAAAATAAGGTAATTGTTAGTGCCATACACCTGGAATTGGGTAATTATCACTTGGCAACATCCAACCTGCACTTGTTCGCTAATTTCCCCTGCTTTTTTTTCCTTGTGAAATATGCCGTATGAGCTACTCTCATAATATAAATGTATATAAGAAAGGAAGGGAGAAGCCTGAGTGATATTTATATTCACCTGGAACTACCTAATTTATTATGTATTGTCTATATTTCCTACGACTTATTTCTTAGCATATACATTAGCAGCTGACATTTTCAACTCTTGGCTACCGAGATACACATTGTGCATTCAGTCCGCTCTTGTCCTTCACGGTGAAATCACGTCGCAGTCGCTCCCCTCCATTTCTGCCGCTTTTGCGCCCATTATAAAAGGCCCTGTGACCTCTACCCCTACTAAACATCGTGTGGGAGGCGGTAAAGGACTGTAGATATATATAAGTGTAATAAAGTACTAGAAATAATAAAGTGTGAGTGTGTATATGAGTAAGAAATGACAGAATACGAGCGGCGAATTAGTGCGAGTGGGAGGCTCGTACGCGCTAGTATTTTACATTGCTTTCACAGTTTTTTTTTTTGTTTTTTGGAGTATGGATTCCAAACTACTTGGAAATCACTGAATAGTGTTTCTAGTGTTAATATCTGGCAGTGGTATTCATATTACGGGAAGCCGGGAAGTGTAAAGTGGAGACTTAGTTACCCAACTTCAGAAGTCTCCAAATATCTGGCAGTGGTATTCATATTACGGGAAGTCGGGAAGTGTAAAGTGGAGACTTAGTTACCCAACTTCATAAGTCTCCACTAGTCCTATGGTAGTCGACAAGTGCTAAAAAAAAACATCGCAGGAGAAAGTTGAAGGTATGTGCCATATGCATATATAATTATAATATTCTAGGACTAATAACTGATTTTTGGCAAATATTTTTAAAAAGTCAGTCAGAGCACAAATATCCCCGCGGGATGGGCACGGCACTCCTCCGACAACCCCGCAGTTTAAGGGTTAAAGAAAGTAGACTGGTCATTTACCCTGAAATGTACAGGATGACAATAGCTTAGTTTTACTCCACTACATCTGAAAGAGGCTAAAGCTGAATTGGCAGTAACTGATTTCTTTTTTCCCCAAAGTTTTTGATTGTACAAACAGTAGAAAGGTTGCTGGAGAGAGGTCTTTTGTCTTGCTTTGAGTTGTAGTCCTATTGAAAAATCCACAAAAAGTACACAAACATATCTTCATTATGTATGTGACATTTATTATAGAATTAGCACATGAGGGTTGAGCAGAGCTATGAATAGTAAGGAAGTATGAGTTTGTAAGATAAGAAGTTTGTTGATCACTGTTATAAGAAGTGAAACTTGATAGCTATTATAAGAGATGAAACAACTCGAGGATGATGAAAGGTACAGAAGGAGAACTACATAGATCATACAGTACAGTACAATGTCTGTGTGCATTGTTGTCAATAAGTGAATATTGTGATGCCTGTAAATGCTGTAGTTATGAGAGTGAATGAAAATTGTGCAGTGCCTGAAGTTGAATTAAGTTTGCATGTGGATGTTGAGTAAAATTATATTTATATTGTACATACTTGTGTTGCTGAATTCTGGAGTGCATAAAAGAAGTGAAAGGCTGGAGAAATAAGCAAGTGTATGAGTGAATATTAAAGAAAGTGAGAGCTTGAATGAATGGGTTTCTTGTGGTCCTGTGTAATATTAATGTAAGAGCTTGAATGAATGGGTTTCTTGTGGTCCTGTGTAATATTAATGTAAAACTAGTGACTTAATGTAGTCTTTTTTTCTCTCATTATCCCCATATTCAGGTTAATATTAAGTACTTGACCAGTGCAGTGTACCTTAATTATATATTCCGGGATCCTCACCATCTACTCACTCAATGTAGTGCTGCTCTTGGGTGACTGCCCTTTCCTCTCTTTCTTCTTTCCTTCCTTCATCTTGTCTTTTTTTTCCTTCATTCTTTCCACTTCCTTCTGTGTATGGGTTAATTTACACTGAGTGACAACCCAAATGGTTTCCTTTACACCAGGAAATGATTTTCTATGCTAGGTGGTAGCCATATAACCAGACTATGGCGCCTGGTGGTTTAGTGGGTAATTAACCCATATGTAAGGGTAAATGGGCATCTAAGTGAATGGTTCACAATCAGTGTGGGAGTGTGACAAGGTTGTGTGATGTCCCCATGGTTGTCCAATACATGTATATGGGTGGGGTAATGAGAGAAGTAAAAGCATCAGTAGTGGAGAGAGGGATGGGATTGGTACCAATGATTGGTGGTGGATGGAATATCTCAAATTTGTATGCTGATGATGCAATGCTACTTGCAAATACTGGGCAAGAGCTTGGTAGGCTAGTGTAGAGTTTTGCTGATATCTGTGAGTGTCGTGCCTCGAGAGTAATTTAATGTAGAAAAGAATAAAATGATGGTTATTGAGAGAGAAGGTGACTGCCACTGTAATGTTACAGTGAATGGAGAGAGACTGGGATTGGTGGGAGAGTTCAAATATACAGGATGGAAAAGTGAGGAAATGTGCAAAAGAAGTGAAAAGTAGCTGGTGCTATGAAGGCCTTGATGAGAGGCATGAGTATTGCAGCTGTGTGGGGATTGCAAGGAGTGTTAGTGCCAACTTTAATATACAGATGTGAGACTATGGTGTGGCATGAAAATGAAATGAGTGAGAGCAGTGGAGATGGAACTTCTGAGGAATGTATGCATCATACAGAGAGTGGATAGAATCCGGAAAAATGTGATACGTGAAAGATGGGGAGTGAGGAAGTCTGTGGATACCAGAATCAAAGAGAGTATACTGAGATGGTGTGGTCATATGGAGGGAATGGATAACAATAGAGTGGTGGAAAAGGTATATCTGAGTGAATCTGAAGGAGGGAGGAGGCGAAATAGACGAAGAAGAAGGTGGAGGGATGTGATGGATGATTGTGTGAGGAAGAGAGGTACCGGTATGAAGTTGGTGAGGCTAAGGGACTGACAAGAGACCAAGCTGGCTGGATGAATTTTGTGCGCAGATGCAAATACCCAGGGATGTGGCACCCCTTTTTAACATGACAGCATTCGAATTGACTCAATGAGATAGGTATATGTGAAGCTACAGAACATGATGAAAGTTTTTTGGCTTATCTGATGGAGCCGGGATCTCAAAGGCTTGAATGATGAGTGAATGGAAGCGTGGCCTATTGAACTGGGTAAACTTAGACTGTCTGGATGTTGCTACTCCTCCCCCTGCCCTTGGGTGGGAAAGGAGGTCCGAATGATGATGAT
>JAGKTI010008061.1:4864-34767 GCA_018397915.1 Birgus latro | reverse complement strand
CTGTATAGTGCTGCCATCTCGCGGCGGTCACAGGAAGGCTACGTGGTAGTGGAGGAAAGTCCCAGGAGGTGCTGCCCTCTCGCGGTGATTACGATTGACGATGCACTGACAGACATTCTGTCACCTCTGTACCGCGGGAGGAGGTGGTTCTGGGTTGTCAGTGATGTTGACAAATAAGGCAAGGAAGGGTACGAAAGAGATATGGAGGAGGAAGAAGAGAGAAATGGAAATGGGGGGAAAGTTAGGCGAGGACCAGTGACAGAGAAAAGAGGGGGGAGGCAAATCAAGTTTTTTTCTTTTTTATTTTCTTATTAGGAATTAGAAAAACCTTAAAACATAATCAACCATATTTAGCCACATTTTCCCTAAGCTGTGGAATGGAATGGTTCACACACACACACACACACACACACACACACACACACTACGTCCCTTTTACGCAACCACCACATCTAAAACCACTTTTTCATTCCCAACCACTGTCATTTACAACTACTCACACACACACACACAAAGTTAAATGGCCGAAGCAGAAGACAGTAACGGGGCAGCGATAATTAATAATGTGCAATTAAAACAGAACGCTGTCCTTTCCTATTACTTCAGTGTGTACGGCGGAACTGACTGCCATTTTATACGCCCACAAAACCACTTGTACTTTCCCTCAATCTGTTTTTGTGATTGTTAGTGACTGCTGTAGTGTTTTCTCCGCACTGGAGTCTTGTAAAGCATCCCATCCATTGGTATTATCAGTTTTATAGTGGAATTTTCTTCGTGGCCGTCATGTGGACTAGGGTTCCCGCATATGTTGGTGTGGTGAGCAACGAGAGGACAGATACATTAGCTGCTGCGTTTTCTCAACAGCCCCTTATGGGATTAAGGCGTATGACAACAGACAGACAGATAGATAGATACTCTTTCACACTTCCCATGATATTAATCAGATGGGGGAAGGGGTAGATTAAATTTTCATAAATGAATCTAAGGTCATTTTCGCTTTTTATTACAGGCAGACAATTTTGTTCAGTTTAGGATGAAGGCATCATAATGAAGGGGTTAGAAACAGCCCTCCACACACAGACACACACACACACACACACACACAGAATACACATGATTTCCCTACCTCGATAAATGAAGATGTGTTCTAGGAATACTGAAAACATCAGTACATCCGCCACAGGCAAAACTGTAGAGAAAATCGTGGGCAGCAACCGACTCGCCGACGCTCAGTAGCAACGAACTGACAGGAAGTAGACGTGAACATAATGAAATATTCCAGTCAAATTAGCTTAAAAAACAGCAAATAGCCGAGAAAAAAAAATATAAGGTTTTTAAATTTTGCACAGATACTCCTGAGGGCCATACAAAGATCAAAAGAATTCCCCTCCGTTCGACCTGAGCAACCCCCACTTTTTTTTGGTGAAAACTCCCCAATGAGGGTAATTCTTACATTTTCAGTTTTTTCTGAGAAACGGTGCATCGTATGGGAAAATTGTATAGAGATAAAATTATAGACAATAGAATTTTGCGTATTATTGTCTCCATGCATTTTTGCCATAAATATCATAGTTTTTGCGTAAACAAGGCACAAATTGGAAGACGTTCGTGACCGAAAATCACAACAATTCATTCTCGCTCTTAGTTGTCCATCAATAACTGTCGAACGACTAATTTCTCGTTGAAATAACATATATATAGGAAACTGTTGAGGGATTTTTTTTTTAACTACATAGAATAGTTACTTTTGGCGCGATTTGTTTTTCCTTGAGTGGTATCCTCTGTAGGCCTAATCCACTCCTTTACTTCTTACAGAAGAGGTATTGTTACACCTTCACCACACAACACCACACCACACCACACCTGTAGCACTCCTTTCAGTACACCTACACCGCATCACACCTGTAATATTCCGCTCGGTACACCTTACACTTTCGGTCAAAAATTTCTGATCTGTTGTGAGTCCTTACGAATGATGCAAGATTTCACTGCAGCCTGACTGAATCTATTTTCCATCCATCTATCTGTCTGTCTACCTGTCTATTGCCATACGCCTTAATCCCGTAAGGGGTGGCCACAGACAAATCGCCTCCATGTCGCTTTGTCCCCCGCCATTTCACTGCCCTGCTCCCAGCTCACACCCCCTTCTCTCATATACCTCTCCATTTCATCCCTCTATCTCATCCTTGGCCTCCCTTTCCCTCTCCCCCCCCCTCCATCTCACTCACATACACACTCCTCCTCCATCTCTCACTCTCCATCCCCACAGCTCACACACCCCTCTCTCATATACCTCTCCACTCCATCCCTCGGTCTCATCCTTGGCCTCCCCCTCCCTCCATCTCACTCACGTACACTCTCCTCGTCAGTCTCTCACTCTCCATCCTCCCTACATGGCCAAACCACCTTAATGTACTTAAGCACCTAAAATAAAGGTAGAATCACTACGAAACCAAAAATAATACATGTGAAAAGTTAACAGTTTAATAGAATACTGTGTGATATTTATGCCTGTTTTCTTTATGCTCTGTGGACCATACATCGCCCCATCTTCAGGTGGGAAACGGGGGTCGAGACACTGATGGTGGTGATGGTGGTTGTGCTGATGGTTGTAATGGCAGTTATAGTTGTAATCAATTTAGCTAATATCTCCTGAACAGCGATAAATAAAGATACGTTTATTTAGTCCTTACCAGCGTGTCATCGGGGGTGCAAGAATATGTGAATCTTCAATCGCTATGCCCGAAGGATTTGCCAGAACGATTGCAAGGTACAGGCTCGGCACAAGTCATGATTTTCCTGCTAGATGTATAACTGCCTAAACACACACACATACACACACACACACACACACAGACACACACACACACAGACACACACACATTTACAGTTATTCACGAAACACGACTCATTTTTTAATTCATGATACTTCCAGGAGCTTTGGTAGAAGAAACCGCTTGTGGCTACAGGTTAGAAACACTCTCCATTAATCGTCTCAAGTCTCCATGATTCCTCCCACAGCCTGATACCTCATCCTAAGCTGAGTCAAATCATCTAAAGGCATCAGGGTTAAAATACATCATCGAAGTGACTCTACATCCTTCCCATAGCACTTCTCCGTGACTAGCATCATATTCTATACTCCTTTCACCTTAACCTGGCCCAGATTTTCGTCCTTTTGCAGCTTAATTCAGGTAGCTCGATCGGTAGAGAGTTGGCTTGCAGTCCCGAGGGACCCAGGTTCGAATCCTCGCTGGTGCAGGGAACAGTTTAAGAATTTGAATTTCATTAAATCAGGCTTTACTGATCTACCAGGAGACCCGCCGACATGTCGTAAAAATGACCCCGCTAATACCAATACACCAGTCCTGTATGAGACAGCCCTAGCATGTATTCAATATGGACGGTGGGTGTTAAGCGCCGAAGTGGTGACATGTAGATTGTAGGAGGACGACTGGGCCTTGATAGCAGGCTGTGAAGCCTATGCCCAGAGTCGGACACACACACACACACACAAAAAAAAAAAAGCTCAGTGGCAGGAAAAGACAATACTACGGTTCTACATCCTTCCCATAGCACTTCTTTGTGACTAGCATCATATTGTAGTATTCTTATTGCTACACTGCAGCACTAAAGACTGAGAGACGGCACTGTTAGGACAAATAAAAGTGAAAGAAGTAAATGTGAGTGTATGTGAGTTAAGTAGAAGGGGAGATGGAGAGTGGAAGAATGATGTGGAGGGATGCTGTGGAGAGGTATATGAATGATGGTGATGTGAGATGGAGGGAGAGCAGCCGGATGATGGGTGACAGGGTAACGTGGAGGCGGTTTGTTTGTGGCCACCGCTACCGGGATAGGTTATAGATACACGAAAAAGTACTGAACCGTCTACTCGGGGGAAGAATGATAGCCAGAATTAACCCTTCCCCATGCTGACGAAGTATGAATCGGAAAGGTGTGCTTGTACGAAGACCGATGCATGAGAAAGTGGAGATCTGTGTAGCTGGAGGGAGAGTGATGGGCAAAATTAACTCTTCTCCATGCTGGAGAAGTACAACTGGGAAAAGGGGTGTGTGTAGGAAGGATGATGCTTGTAAAATAGGAAATATAAAGAAGTGGTTATGTTTACGTGTGTCTGAGTTAGCTTATATGATTGGTAAAGCTAATTAGGTGTGAATATATGCAAGTATATGTTATATTTAATAGACAGTGGACACAGTGTCATATCTCTACACACACACACACACACACAGTAACTGACTGAATTATTTAGTGACTGATTAACTGATTCCTTGACTGATTGGCTGAATGGCCGACTGACTGACTGACACTATTTCATTGACTGACTGGATGACTGACTGACTGACTGATTTACTGACTGACTGACTGATTCATTGACTGACTGGGTCACTGACTGACTGACTGACTGACTGACTGTACAGTAAATCTATATTTCAGACTCAGTAAGTAGCACTCATATGGGAAGAAAAGAAACAGTGATGTAATGAAATTAATCAGTGACATTCAAAACACTTGCAGAGTAGAAACAGCAAATTCTGTCATTAAAAATCTTTAGATATCACAAGACAAAGAAAATACTATAATTTACTCAAAACCTGATATATTCAACAACAACAACAACAACAACAACAAAATGTACACCTGTTATGTTCTCACAGCAAGAATGAAATAAAATTTTGTTTCTCACTCGCCTCCACATCATGTGGAAGTGAAATTTCAGCAAGAGAATTGAGATTATCTTCAAGAGGAAGTGGGCCCTCCCTCGGGAGAGCGGCTTCCTCTTCAGGAAAATCTACGGCAATGTTATGAAGAACACAACAAGCTGTAACTATCTATCTATCTATTGCCAGACGCCTTAATCCCGCACAGGGTGGCCACAAACAAATCGCCTCCATGTCACTCTGTCCCCTGCCATTTCACTACCACGCTCCCAGCTCACACTCCCCTCTCTCATATACCTCTCCACTCCATCCCTCCATCTCATCCTCGGCCTGTAACAATATTTGGTATATTCTCAATCTCAGCCTCCACAAACTTAAGCCTTCTGAATCTGCCCTTCAGCAAACCAAATGCATTAATAACCCTAGTCTTGGAAAGTCTTGTATTATACCTTACTTGGCCTCTGTTTAATCTTCCCATAACCCTAGTCTTGGAAAGTCTTTTATTATACCTTACTTGGCCTCTGTTTAATCTTCCCATATCTTTATAGGGAACTAATAGGTAGGTACAGAGGGCAAATGCAGAATCACCTAGGAGGTGATAGGAGGGTGATGGAAAATATGCCTGTCTGTTTCGCTCAATGTCAACATTCAATGCCGATGTGGAAAAAACATGATTGTCGTGGGCAGAATTTTACTGTTTTGGACATATATTTAACTTGTTTGATACATTTTTTCAGTATTTTAGACAGTTCTAAGACACTTCTTGTATGGTATATTCACCGGAAATGATTTTAATTTGACTCTTGAACAGACATTAACCTACCCTAACTGAAATCCAGAACATCAATACATGGCGAACTACCAAAGTTCCCCATCAACCTTACCTGGCCAAGACACCCATCCCAGGAGGAGATACCCAGGGAGCGGAAATGAGCGGTGCGGGCTCCAAACTTTAAACTCTGATACTTCCTCCATTCTTTCACCCTTCAAGACTATCTCATACACAGTCCCAGTTGGCACTCTGTACTGGTAGGGTGTTGCAAAATCAATCAATCAGTTTCTACTCTCTCAAAAACAATCACCTTCCTCTCACTGAGATTCTCCTTTAGTTTTCTTCAGTTATATACAGCTCTACCGCCAGAAACTCAACCAATACCCTCTGCAGCTCCCTTTCACTCTGGCAGCAGCACAGCGTCTTCCACAAATAAGCTTGCCACCATTCTACTCTATCCAACCACAGTAATGGCTGGATGAAGTAAAATGGGCTTTGGTGGCAGTACATTAGTTTTATTGGAATTTTTACTAATCAAGTACTGTAGTGCTTTTAACTGTCTACTTTGATGCTACTGTACAAAAATTACATTACTAATAACTCACTTGTTACAGTGGCACACAGCTTTGTGTTCTTGAATCCAGTTTTGCACTCATTATTCTTGGTTTTCCAGCCAAGACGGCCTTCCCAGTTGAACTCTGTTTGCAGTTCACGTGTCAAGCATGAGTCTATGATGTGCTTCATAAAAAAAGTTTTAACACATGTGCCTGGCAAGTCGACAATGCTGAAAAACAAATGGGATGGAATTTTAGAGACAAAAATAAGGCATAAGGAAGCATTCCCTGATGATTTAAAAATCACTGTGATTCCCAAAGAAACACTGAATCAAGTTTGATGATTAAAACAGTTACAGCACTGAGAAAGAATCTGCAGGAAAGGTGTATGCAAATTATAGGCAAGAAAAGACTTGAAGTTTGGCCAGCAGACAAGCAAACCTTCAGGTGAAGCTAAAATATTTTCTTCATGCAATAACAGTACCGGTACTGTACTGTACTTTAAAGCACAATGTAATAATGGATAGTCTATATTTCTGATTACCTGTTAAAATATTTGCTATATACTGTACAATACAATACATGCCTTCACTACTATAGCAAAGTTCAAGTATACTCTATCTATCTATCTATTGTCAGACGCCATAATCCCGTAAGGGGTGGCCATTTGACTATGAGTTATTTGTTTTACAGGAAGAGGCACTAACCCTCCACCAACCCACTTGTTGACACGTAGGGAGCACGTATGGTTTGGTTATATGGTTACCACCCAGCATTGTAAATGGTTTCTTGGCTTACAGGAAACCATTTGGCTTGTCACTCAATGTAAAGCCACATGTAAAGGAAAGAAAAGCAATAAGAAGTGACAGGAAAGATGGGAGAAATAGGAAGAGAGGAGGGAAAAAGAATGATAAAGGCTAAGGAAGAAGTAGGCAGCACTACAGCAAGTGAGTGGATGATGGTCGCCACCACCTACCACTAGTATACTCTATAGCAATATTTTAGTAGCTGTACATACCAGAAGGTTGTCAAAAGTAGCACTTGATTCCAGTTTCTCACTGAATTTTTTGAAAGCTTCTAGACTTTTGATATGCAAATATGCAAAAACAGCAGCAAACTCTTCAGCTGTTGGTGGCTGCTGCGCTGTTTTTTCATTCCATGCAATATATGAAGGACGTCCTTAACTTTATCATATACATCTTCAACAGTCACTTTGCTACAGGCCACAGCATGTAAGATGGGACTTCTCTGGAAAAAAAAAAAAAAAAAATGTATATATTGTTGTCAGGGGTTACAACAGTGTGTCTGTGAGCAGCAATGTGTGTGGCAGGTAGTGAAGATATGTGGTTTGTAGGGAAGATTTATGGCAAGTGGTGAAGATGTGTTGGTGAAAAGTGAAGAAGTGTGATTACAAGGGAAGATGTGTGACAGGTTGTGATGGTGTGTGTGTGTGTGTGTTTTTACCTATATGTATTTACCTATTTGTAGTATACAGGAATTGAGCTCAGCTCGTGTTGTCCTGTCTCCATATCTACATTCATCTAATCTAGTTTTAAATACATCACTGAAACACTGTGTAGCTATAAAGAAACAAGAGCCGTTGTAGCTACCCCCATCAGACAGCATGATGCCCCCACACAGTCAAGAACAACATGGTTGCCACAAATGGGGGCTGTGTGCATGTCTCAATAAATCTAACTCTTGTGTGCCACCCAACCTTCCCATTCTCTTTGTGAGCATTAGAACTCCAGAGCCCAACACATACAGATGTTGTAATCGATATTCAAATGGCACACAATGGAGGGCTAGGTGTACTGTGAATGTTTACCCATCCCCCAATTCATGAAAACCCCATGAGCACAGGGACCTGGGATCATGCTACACTGCAGCAAACAATTCAACAAGCTTTAAAGTTTGTACTGTATATCCTTTTACTGGGACTTATTTTCTAGATGTACGCTTTTCATTTACTATCGGCATAAAACAATAATTCTGTCACTCTGATTTGGTTTTAGTAATTTTTCAGATGCAGACTTATCATTCTTATTGCTGGAATAAAACTTTAATAACTTATATAATACTCTGCTGCCTTAAGTCAAAAACGGGAGTCAATCCTACACCATACCTGTCACTAACCTTACAGTTTATGCAAAGCTTTAAGCACTTCCAATTTCTGTTTGATGATGATAATGCTGTAAATGCTGTTGTCGGCACTACTGCACTCTTTTATGAATACAAAGAGTATTTAACAGTACATGGCCGAGGTCTGAAAACAATGAGCAATGCCTACATGGAAGGGTTGGTTGGTGTGGGTGACAAACAGAAAATGCAGCAGAAATGTCACAAATTTCAGTGAATAATTCCAAACATAGATAACACTGCAGGGAAATCTGAATGAAAAGTATATTGGTAAGCGTAGGTTTGTGGAAAGCTGAACGTCAGATTTGGGAGGTTGTAAAATAAACCGGTAGTGTGTGCCAATCCAGTAAGCTAAGTGCATGGAGTGAAAGAACTGGCCAAACCACAGGCTATAAACTGCTTTGTATCCACTGTACATTGCATAACATATCAACGATAACAATAATGCAAATAATCAGTCAATAATCACAAGCATAATTCACTGGGGTGTCTTCTCTGTGGCATAGGAGGCTTGCTATGAAATGTTAGGAAATCACCACAGCCACACACAAGACAAGCCACTTTCACTGTACTAACATCACACTTTATTCAACTGAGAGAAATTCTGATCTAGCAAAGGCATAACAAATAACCTGGGCAATGTTTCTCTCAAAAATTCTAGCAAAATATCTACCTTGCAATGTATCTATGTCATGTTTATCTATCTCTGTGTACCTATCTGTTTATCAACTTCAAATAGTGCTGAACTGTTACAATATTTTAGCAACTAAACTGATGCTAATCATGACATGCAATGGAAAGGTTGCAGAACTTTATATCTACTACTGATATATCAGGGGAATTTGGTTACTATGCTCTTGTTACTCCTAGCCTACAATTGCCATCTTAATAATAGTTTAGCACACAGAATAATGCTAGTCAAGAAGTAGTGCAATGGAAAGGATGTAGATCAATTGTCTTATTCTATCACCGAGCTACGTGAAAAAAGCTGGTAAATGGACAAAATCCTGGGCCATTAAAGTGAACGAAGTACGATAAGAAGAGGCTAAATTAAATACGGGTAAGTTAAAAATAAAGATCATTATTATCCTCAGACCCCCAAGAATCCCTCTCAGCTGAATAAAAACCATCTGGTGTTGGGTGGAATAAAGACAGTTGCTCTCCCACTTACAGAAATTTGATTATTGAAGACTTATCAGCTTGGAGATTTTATTTGGCCAGCCTGATAGTGCCTGACATTGATTTCTGGCACTGCATCATCACTGTTGTACTTGTGGTTGATTGGCATATAAAATGAGTACCCAGGTGAAGTGGCCTTGTACACCATAGAGGTGGAATAATGTGCCACATGGTCATTGGCCTAAGTTATGGAGCTGATCTCAATTATCATCATTATCCATCATTTACTGTCATCAGTCTAACCTCCTTTTCCCACTCAAGGATGGGGTGAGGAATTCTCAATAAAAATTTCCTAAGTAGGGGAGCAACTGTTAACCAACTCTGTCCCATCAATTTGGCTTAAAAGTGATATGGAATGGATGCAGAGCCTCAGTATTATTATCCTCGTCTCTGCAACTGAGCTATGAGGATTAGGCTGATGAAGAATAAAAATCTCAGCCAAGTCAAGGAGGATGAACCAAAAAATGTTCAACACACACAACTCAGAAGGGTGGTAGTGCCAGTACAAGTAGCAGCAGCTGCAGGGGCACAGCTAGGATTGAAGACTGGGGTGGCCAAGAGTTATGGGGTAATGCAGGAAACACTCTATGGCCAGTCAATGGGTATTCCCCAGTGATATGAAGTGGCCAGTGGTCCCCTGGCCATGCGATAAAGACAGAAGCAGCACCAGGTTGCCTACACCAACAGTAGCAAAACACCAGCAGCAGCAGGAAATATAGAGGTAGCACCAGCCCCCTGCAGCAGCAGGAACTGTAGAGGTGGCACCAGCCCCCAGCAGCAGCAGGAACTGTAGACGTAGCACCAGCCCCCAGCACCAGAAGGAACTGTAGAGGTAGCACCAGCCCCCAGCAGCAGCAGGAACTGTAGAGGTAGCACCAGCCCCCAGCAGCAGCAGGAACTGTAGAGGTAGCACCAGCCTCCAGCAGTAGTAGTAGCAGCAGCAGCAGCACCCGACATAGCAATAGCAGCACCCGACGTAGCAGTAGCAGCAGCAGCACCAGACGTAGCAGCAGCAGCACCAGACGTAGCAGTAGCAGCACCACCCCCCAAATTTGGAGCAACAGACACAGCAATAGCATTAGTACTGCTGGCCTGAAAAATAACAAGCTTTTAATAGATATTCTCAGGTCTGTTGATAAATTAAAACTTTGTCAGTAGAGGAGTTCAATACAGGTCTTAACCCCTACAGCAGGGGTACTCAATTACTTTCTTAATTAACCCCTACAGCAGGGGTACTCAATTACTTTCTTAATTAACCCCTACAGCAGGGGTACTCAATTACTGAGTGTGAAGGTCCAGACACAGTTTCCTGCATGGCAAGGATCCAGATGAAAGTCTTAATTCAAAATGTGGTACATTTAAGCTAGAAGTAACCATCCGATCTCCTAGCTGAATAAGGCTACAAGGAGAAAATGAAATGGAAAAAAATATCTAGCAGTAAAACATTGCAGATCTTGGTAAGCATATATGAGGGTCAAAATTCAACTGTTCTTCTAGGAGGAGGGAGGGTGACAAAGAGAAATTCCATATTTTTCTGTAACACAAAATATTACATAATCATACAGTATGTAAGTATAGTACAGTTTGGATTTTTTAAAAATCTATCTCTTTTTGTTGAGGGAAGGAGGATCAGTTTTCACTTGGACTGTAAATGCAAATATTACTAATACAGACCTGTCACAGTGACTGAATTATCATTACTTTATTAGTATGAAGTGTGACTTTTATTCCTTCTTGCTAATTCCCTGAACGGTGGTACAAATGATGTGACAGCTAGTCTAATGATGAAGGTGTTCATTGGCGATTCTGGAGCGGGAAAAACAGTAAAATTAAAAACTACTATTAACTGCTGATCCACGTTAAAGACAAATTATTCATTTATTTTATTTATGTTTTTTCCCCTTTTAAAGAGACAGGAAGGTGAACCAATTTAGTACCACTGCCCTACAGTACTGGTGCTGGAGAGGGATGCCTTCATGTGGTGACACTGATAGGACCCAGGTGCGGAGATGCCTGATAAAATAAACCTACTTCAATCCCACGCCACTACAGAAGCTTTGGCCTGTAGTCCACTTGGTTCATGTTCTGATAAGCCTGAGGTTGCAACTACTAGTAAAGGTCCAAGAAGGCCTTAGATGAATTGATCCATTTTACATCATTTGTGTGGCTCAATTCCCTGGTGATACAAATGTCCCTCAAGTACTTCCTTATTCCCAGAAAGGAAGACGGTGGACTACAGCAGATGGGAAACTTCATGCCCCCAGTCCACAGATGAAAATGCAGCCACAACTACTACAGCTTAAGGAAAGTGGAAAATCCACCTCAGAGGAAGAAACCAAACTTATAAACATCTATCAGTCTACCTAACACAATGTATAAATATTATAATAAAACTCATCACTCTATGCCTTCTTCCCAACCACGTGGGGTTGGGCTGCTGCTGCTGATCAACTCCAGTCTGTCTGGCTGACCAGACTCATCAACCACAGGCAAGCAATCACCCCTGCATGGTCATCCCATAGGAAGTTGGCAATGATGTGGAAGAGGAAGAATCTGGCACTGAGAGAAGAGGAAGTGGAAGACACTGACAATGGCGAAAGGAGGAGGAGGAGGAAGAGGATGGCACTATGCAAGAAAAATGCTGGCATTTGAAGGAGGAGGAGGAGGCAGCTGGCACTGAGACTGGAGAAGGAAGACACTGGCAATGAGGGAGTAGAGTCTGAGACAGGGTTAAGAGGAAGAGGTTGGCATCGAGATAGGAAAGGGAGGAAGAAGTTGGCAGTGAGAGGGAGAGGTTGGCATAGAAAGAGGAAGAGGTCGGCAGTGAGAGGGAGATGTTGGCACTGAGAGGAAGAGGAGGAAGAGGTTGGCATTGAGAGGAAGAGGAGGAAGAGGCTGGCATCGAGAAAGGAAGAGGAGGAAGAGATCGGCACTAGATGATGATGCCAGCACAGGAATTATTAAATTTATATCTCTCCACTCCAAGATAAAGTCTATGATTTGTACTATGAGGATTATTACAGCTATATTTACCCACTTGAATCTGATGGTGACAGGTGTGGGTGCCCATCATCAACTCCCTGGATGTCTATCATTCTTTTCCTGTGTATGTCCTCTGTTCCTATTTCTACCATCTTTCTGTCACTATTTATTGCTCTTCTTTCCACTTCAGGTGGTACAGTGAGTGACAAGCCCAATGGTTTCCTCTAACCTGGGTAACCTTTACAACACCTGGGTGGCAACCAAAACCAAATAAAAGGGTGATGTGGAGCCTGCTGTAATGCCCCTGCTAACTGGGTAGAGATGCAAATGCAGCATCCACCCAGGAAACCATCCACACTTACCCCAGCATCTCACTGTGGTGAGGTGTATTAAGCCACATGGGAACACTGGCTCAATACAGGGGATGATCCTGCAGAAGCAGTTACTTGCCTGTGGTTGATGGGTCTGATTGATCAGAGACAGGCTGAACAACAACTCCAATCTGAAAAGTCTACCTGAAGTTGAATCAAATCAGGGAAGTCACTCACCTTCAATGGGTTCATTACCACAATGCTGTTTTGCACTATATCTACTGATAACATCATACACTAGGTAGTAGAATACTGTACACTCCTACTGGCTAATCATCATCATCATCCAATCCTAGGTTGCCCCATAGAAGCGTAGAAGCCCGGGGCTAGGCTAGTTGGTCCTGACATTTAAGATGAGTGACAAAACCATAATATATTGTACATTATTAGTGACAGGTGAAGAATGAAACTGCTGTGCTCTTAGAGGGAAAACTACTAAGTGTTAGGAACAGGCTTCATATATGTCTCACACTGACATCATCTTAACCTACCTTCCCATATTCACAAGGTGTGGGGGAATATCTTTAACAAGGCTCTTGGATCTGTGGGGACATGAATCAGAGAAAGAAAGCCCCAGGTACATTCTCTTCCCAACCTGTGCCTTAGGAAGTATGAGGCTGCTTGCAACAAAGTACTGAGTGATATATCATTGTCACAATATCAGTGAGTATAATCAGTGAATATAATCAATCACCCTGACCTATTTTCCCCACACACAATAAGTAGCAAGTGTTAAAAAATTATACTGACGTTCTCACCCACAAAGAAGTGTATTGGTGTTGGTGACAGATGCAGGGAAGACAACTCATCCAGTGTTGCTGTTTGAGGTGAAGTATGCTTCAGTGATGCTTCCCCCTCAACCTTCACCATTCTCATCTATCTCTGCAACCTGCCACCAATCCAACTTCTCTGGTTCCCTATCTTGCCATCAATCTTCAATCTCCACATCCCAGGGCTCCACCAGCCTTCTTCACCTCAGTCCACTCTGCCACTGTCCCAGCATCCACCACTCTGAAAGCAACATTGCAGTGAGAAATGACACAACCAAATATAGGTACTATTAGAATGGCAGCTTAATGTAAAATGATGAAAATAAATCACATCAGACACTAAACTATCCCCATGTACTGTTGCTCAAAAAAGTACCGTATCCTTATCAAAGTGACGTGACTCATTCTGGCACAACAGACGAGGAAATATGGAATAACGGCACCGCTTGAATCGTTCTATTCATTGTGGAGTCCAGCATTCATGTAAGGATACTTTTTTGAGTGATAGTCCAGTATTGTATCAATGAACTACTTGTATATCTAATACTGTAGTAAACTGTAATGACCACAACTAGAAGAATAAATCACCATCATCATCTGGACCTCTTTCCCACCTTAGGGCAGTAAATAATAATAATAACACTAATAATATCATCAACACATTAAACTCTTCAAAGGAGCCTATCAGATATCTTGTCCCAGCCATCTCATTGGAGGACTGCCAGGATGGGATACAATGGTGACTGACACAACGAAGTCCCTTAATACAGTAGTCATTCCATGCCAAATCACCAAAATTTTGAAAAGTGCTCCAGGTTACCATCTAAGAAAACTTTGAAAAAATCACATATATAGTACCTTCAAAGTTATACATAGATCCCAATTTTAGGTAAATACATGAAATAGTTTCCAACATAAGAACATTTAAAAAAAAAATCACAGCAAATCTCTTTTTTCCCCTTTTGAAAAATGCATTTCTGTCAAAGTGAAAAGTATACCTCACTTACTATTACTGGTGCAGGGTTCATATCTTTTGACTAAGGCTAACTTTTATAGAATTTTTTATTTCTATTGCCAAAAGAGGTCTACCTCTTCTCATTGATCTTTCATAAAGCTCCAAAAATGGATAAAAGGCCAATTTTTTCAAAACATGCAACCACTTCTAGGCCCCACTACAGGATGGTGGTTCATGTCTGAGAGTTCTAATTTCTGATACAGTATTGTCTGTCGTGGTCCAGGTTCACTGGCCCAATCTGCCACAAGCATTTAATTAAAAAAACTGTAGCCATAAGGCACTATCCAAACAATAACTTTTTATTTTTTATTCTTAAACAAAAATGTGCTTTATTCAAACAAGAACCTCATGATGACTTAATGGGAACATCTTTTATTTTACCATGTATTTTTATACATCTGAAGATTATTTATGCAGTTTCATTCTATCAAAATACTTTTATTTTTTGGATAATGACAAAAAGGGACTAATTTTATGATATAACGCATGAAAAGGTTGCCCAACAATGTACTCTCTTGGCCTCCAATATCAAAGAAGGATGAGCACTGGTGCCCCTACATCACATTACAGTACAGTATATGTCTGGTTGATGTATACTCAGTATCAAAAGTCCTGCTGCCTCTCCTGCATCTCTTTCCATGACACTTTAAAGTTAGTGTAGTGAATCCATGGCAACCGACACTGATGACACTGATTTATAGCCAAACTAAGGCATTGAAGTCAGTCACTGCTGATTCACCGGACTGACCATCAATGCCCATGGAGAAAATAACGGTAGAGGCGACAGGACTTTGATGTCAACTGTACCTAATGCAAAAGGAAAGGGTGCGCATCACTACACAAAAAAGGTCTTGTCTCTCCTCCCACAATTTTCGTAATTGTTAAACTGTAAACAATGTACTGCTAAAAAAATTATTGTACTTAGTGGGAAAATGGTGTAAAAAATGTACGAGTAGTATCATGGGACTGTACGATATGTCTAATCCAAGTAGTTTTCTGTTCATGTAGATTTTTCAATATATCATATACTCAGAAAAGTCTGATGAGTTTAACATTTATGATCACTTTATATTAAGCGATAAAAACCTTGCATATTCCTATGCTGAACATGTATCCAATACACCAAGAACAATGAGTATCAGGAAGCATTTCAGTTTTGTGTGTACTTTTGAAAGAACATTTATTTTTCTATATTTTTTTTTGTATGCATTTTATTAACCACTTTTTGTCATCTTAAAGACAGAAGCACTCTGATATTTAGAATGAAACTTTGCCTAAGTAATCTTCAGATGTTCAGGGTGTCCATAAAGTCTCTTTACAAAGGGGTTCATTTAACAGTACCTTAACTCAACATCTTTCATCAACAGGGTACCTGAAATACAGGTACCAGCTGTCTGGATGTTGCTACTCCTCATCCTGTATTTCAGGTACCCTGTTGATGAAAGATGTTGAGTTAAGGTACTGTTAAATGAACCCTTTGTAAAGAGACTTTATGGATACCATGTATAACAATACACAGTTAAAAAATAGAGGTTCCCATTAACTGTCATCACGAGGTTCATGTTGTCTGAATAACCCTTCGTACGCCAATCGAAAATTCGTAACCCAGAACGCCATGTGGGGACCTGGGAGACCCTAGTTTCTAACTACTGTAACTGGTGTTTTTTTGTCATATGAACAAAATTACAAATGTTAAATTTTGTACATATGTTGCCCAGGACACAGCATGTGCAGCCAATCCACCATGTATATACAGTAGGCGCGGAAAGTATTGACTTTTTTTGCCGACGTCATTCTTTTTCGCGTTAAGTGAAGTAGGGTCAATACTACCCTCCCCTGTGATGCGAAATGAGCTGACGCCCTTTCANACCCGTCAGCTGATCTCAAGGCAAGTTAGCAAGGATCCAAGGCTAACAGCACGGGATTTAAAAGAAAAGAACCCACAGTTGCTGGCAGATGTGTCTGTCAGAAGTGTGCAGCAGCTGTTGCATGACGATCTGGGCTACAGGAGTTTTTGTGCTCGTAAAAAACCACTGCTAACTGCACTTCAGAAGAAAAAGAGAGTAAATTTTTGTAAGAAATATCTTGCCTGGAGTGAGGAGCAATGGAAAACTGTGCTTTGGAGTGATGAGTCAACATTTACTGTCACTGGTACCCCTTCATCACGAGTGTACCGCAAACCAGGCAGTGACCCCCTGGATCCTAAGTACACTTCCAAGTTTGTTAAATACCCAGCCTCACTCATGGCTTGGGGCTGCTTTACATATTATGGTGTTGGTAGGTTGGTAATTCTACCTGCAAATGAAAAAGTGAACCAGAACAATTATTTGGAGCTCTTATGTGATGTTTTAAGTGACTCTTTTGATAAAACCAAGGCAAGAGTATTTATGCAAGATTCTGCCCCTGCACATGTTGCAAAGTCAGTGAAACAGTGGCTAACAGACTGTGAGGTTCCCTTTATTCGAGATTGGCCCGGAAACAGCCCAGATATCAATCCCATTGAGAATTTATGGGCGCACATGAAGCGGCAGCTGCGTAGTATGGACACATCATCTTTGCCTAAACTTGAGGCTGCAGCTATGGAGCAGTTTTAGTCCGTCTGTTCTGCAAAACTACGCCATCAGTCTCCCCAGACGCCTTAAGAAGATAATAAAGGTGAAGGGGAATGCTAGTAAATACTAAATTCAATGGTGAGTGTTAATTTATTTGTTTCTCCTTGCTAACCACAAGAATGTTTTCTTTTTTTAAGATGGCATCAACACTTTCCACGCCTACTGTATATATATTTTTTCCTGTTTCTTCAAAATTTGTGAAGTTTGCAAATGTAATGAATAATGTGGCATACATTTTTAGGTTGCATCATTCTTATTCATTCACCATGCTCTTAACATAGTAAAGTAAATGTATTATCAGTTATAATAACAGAATAAAAAATCATGAAAATAAAATGATGCGAAAAATAGGCCGAATTGATGTTCAGAACCTAGACAAGACTGACAATTATATTCACAAAACCCCTGAATGATTTACAAATGAAGTAAATGAGATTGACATTTACTGTAACCTATACAGTATTCACAAAAGACTGACATTTACAGTGTATTCAGAAAAAACCCTGAATGATTTCAAATCTGGTAAACACTCAGTAAAACCAACTATTATGTCATTAGCAGCATCAGAAATGGGAGGATCATGTGCGATTCTCCCCCGCTAACTGCTGAACATCTTGAACATTCAGTGACAAGGCCAACAATATCAAGAATTTGAATAAAGTAAAAAATAAAAACTGTCACACAGAATGATCGGTGGGGTACCCGACAACTCCCCTTGAGCTTTGCGCCCTCCTAACTCCTGAACTGAAAGAGTTTTTTCTCTCAAAATTTCTGTGCTTACGCAATCCACCATGACAAAGTCATAGTTCACTCATAGTTCACCAGATCCCTAAAACGATAATGGGCTACATGGCATCATTTAAAAAATGTGTTGGGGTCCACCTGACCCCACCTGGCATACACAAGGCTAAAGCACATTTTAGTAAAAAAAAATAAAAATAAAATAAAGTTATTATTCTGACAGCACCTTATGGCTACAACTTTGTGAATTAAATGCTTTTGGCTGCATGGGAAAGTGAACCTGAACCAATAAAGACAATACAAAAAAATAGAACTCTCAGGCATGAACCCCTATCCTGCAATGGGGCCTAAAAGTGGTTGCATGCTTTGAAAAAACTGGCCTTTTATCCATTTTTGGAGATTTATGGAAGATAAGTGAAAAGACATAGGCCTCTTGACAAGAAATGAAAAATTCAGCAAATGTGTGCCTTAATCAACAGAAATGAACCCTACACCAATAATATAGTGTGAGATATACTTCTCCCAGCTTTGACGGAAATGATTTTTTTTTTTTTTTAAATGGTCTGCATGTATTGACCTGAAATTTGGGACATATGTACAACTTTAGTGGTACTAAACAGTATACATGTATGTGATTTTTTTCAAAGTTTCCTTTGATGGTGACCCGAGGAGCCCTGGGTGATTTCAGTACATCCTGCTGAGCTACTGCAGGACAACAGAATACTCATTTCAACCTACTGTATATGAGAGAGGGTGTGTGTGAGCTGGGGGGTGGGCAGCAAAATGCAAGGGACAGGGCAACAAGGAGTCTATTTGTCTGTGGCCACCCCTTACAGGATTAATGGGTCTGGCAATAGACAGAGACAACCTACCAATACACTGGCACTCCACTCTCAGGTTCCTGCACCCCAAAGAGAATAATACAGCACTGACTTTTTTCTTTTTCTTTATCATATCCCTCTCTAGCTCCAAAACTGCATCTCAAAATATGGGCATTATGAATTTCCCATTCTGACAGGCTTATATTTTAAAGTTTCCATACTGACATCCAGAGATTAAAAGAGCAAGTGTGATAACATGTGTTTCTCTATGTGCAAAAACAGCAACCAGGCAACAGCATTATGAATATTAGTAAAAGGTAGAGGAATTTTGTTGCAATAAATTGGGAAAAAAGTAACTGGCAATACTTGGAGAAAGCATACACAATAAATTGTAAAAAGACGTGATCAGCATTGTGTAGAAAATCAGTGATGCATTTTCAAGAGATGATCAGTACTGTAGTCCCACATAAACCCCTTTGAGGTGGAAGAGCCAGAGGCCAGACAGAAACAGTCTAGCCACTAGGGTAAAGAGTGGCTGGAAGAAGTTCAAGGAGTTGTTCTCTCCCGACACTGAGAGGTCTACCTCCACGCTAAGGGGTTTTTGTATGCAGGATGTTAGGAGTGTAATGCTGTATGGTAGTGAGACCTAGGCAGTAAATGATAAGGATATTCATAGGCTCAAATGTACAAGAATGGCAGTATTACATGCACGTGTAGTGCATCCTTGTGTCACGAATTTCCTAGATCGTGATATTAGTATGGAAATTCGTGACATTATTTAGTATTATTGTGGGAACCATTGAACAGTTTTGAAATCCATAGAATTTCGCTCAGTCTGTTAACCGCTTGCTTTTGCACTTATATTTGTAGAGTTTTCAAAACTTTCGTCACTGTCTCGTGATTGTCTCTATGTACAGACATTGCATTCCACTAAGCGATGTTTTGTGAATTACGGTACCATTCCTACACGTTTGCCTCTCTGACCATTGACTTAAGCCCCGCCCTTTTCTCACGCTCCCTTGTGTTGAGCAAGCAACGAGCTGGTCGGTTTTCGGCAGTCACGGAGTGCGGAGTGCTATACCTGAGGCGGATATAGTTCCTCTTCGTAGTGGCTTCCAGTATCCTGCAGTATCAGCGTTTCCCACCAACCTGGTGACCGACTGTAGCAGACGCCAAGTCTGTTCACACTGACCAGTACTTCTTTCGTTTTCTAGGCTAAGGTTATTTAGCTATTGAGTTTGAGTGCATGTGAGAGTATTCCCTTATTTGAGATTCATGTAACGTAAATTTATTTCCTTGTACAGTAATAAATTTACAGTTCGTTTTTTTTTAATGTAACAGTTTTGTTTAATTTCCCCACATTTTGCATACTCTCGCTACTCTAAGTTAACACAACTCCTTACATTAATCACGACTGGTATTTACACCAGTTCTTTGGTATTAATTCTTAAATCTGTTGTACCAGCTAGGAGTGCACCAGCAAGATCCTGCTTATCATTATTATTATTAATTACTGAATGTCAAGGGGTGAGCTAACTTTCTCAAGGCTAACATTACAGTAATACAGCCTTCTTGAGCAATTAGTCTCTGCTGTGTACTGTTGAGAAAGTTTATAAAATTCTCGTCTTTAGAGAACTGGCGAAGTAAGCCAGCGTAAAAGTGAAATAGCTACTTGATTTCACGAGTCGATTCTTTTGTGTTAATTGACTAGAGTGTTATTTGCATTGTCCATAGACATATTCTCATTTCCCCCGTGACACCTTGAAAGCAAGACCTGGGGGAGGTAAGTTTATGACTGAAGAGAGGAAAGATGGGGGACTGGAGTGTACTGTATTTGTGCTGGGATGAGGAGGGGCAGACTGAGATGGTCTGGGCATGTGGAAAGGATGGACAATGACAACTGGGTGCGAAACATGAGAAATGTGAAATTCGGGGCGTAGGGCTGCGAGGCAGGGACGAGGTCATAGAGTAGGACTTCGAAGATAGGGGACTTAATAGTGGGGCTGCCACTGACTAAGCAGCATGGAGAGCTGCCATTAGGTGACCAAGGCTGATGCATGCAAGCATGATAGAGCTTTTACAACTGATACGATACAAGTGTCTACCTCCAGGGTGGTTTGGAAATGGGACTTAGGGTCATATTCTTGTTAAGAATAGTCTCTCTGGCACGTGTTACCAATTTCTTTAGCCTAATTTAACTTATGATTTTACTCCGAGCACTCTAAACCTCTTTAATACTGACGTTTTTTCTCAAGAGACTATTAATGCATCAGACAATGGGAAAGATAAAGAAATGATGGAAACAAATATACAGGCATTATGAGAAAAGCATGGTATGCAGTAGGAGGGAAAAATGAAATGAAACCTGCAAAAAATGGGAAGTCTCAGTATGGTATGTGGCATGGAAGGAGGAGGAAAAAATGCAAGGAAACAGAACAGCAGGAAGTTATAGTGACTGACCACTCCAACCAGAAAATATACTTGACACTTCACCCAAGATATTTAACATGTCATTCAGTGTTGGTGAATATATTTAGGACTGTTCTGAAAAAAATAAAATAAAAAATATATAAAAATAAAAAGTTCTCTGCCTGTGCTATACAATACAGTAATCGTTCGTTTTTTAAGGCTCCAAAGTGCGTGCATGCGTCGCCCTTGGTCACCTAATGCCAGCTTCCATGCTGCTCAATCTCTGGCAGCTTCCCTATTCAGTGCTCAATCCCAGAGGTCACACTCAATGATCTCGTCCCAGGTCTTTTTCGGTCCACCTCTCGCAACCCCACCCTTAACATAACACTTCTCACTTCCTGCACCCAATTATCATCCCCCATCCTCTCCACATGCCCAAACCACCTCACTCTACCTCTCCTCATCACAACACCAACACACTCTAGTCCCATCCTAACTCTCAACTTTTCCATCATGAACCTAGCCCCCTCGAGCCTCGCACTCAGGGACACATTGCACATCCACCTAATTATTGTCATTTCTGCACGTTTGAGCCTGAAAATACTGTATCCTCTTCCTTTACTGACCAGGTCTCACTACCATGCAGCATTACACTCCTAACACATGCTGCATACAAAGATCCCTTAGGACGGAGGGAGAGCCCTTTCAAAGTCAGGAGAGGCAACAGCTCTTCTTTCAACCACTCCTCACTTTAGCCACAGAGCTAGCTCCAGCCCCACCTCCAGCACATAACATGTCTCCCAAATAACAAAATTCTTCCACACACTCAAGAAACTCACCAGCAAGTTCAATCTTTTCATGCCTGACAATCTCCACATGCTCTCACCGACACACAGCACACATGAAATTAGCATTATCTCGTAGTCTACCGCTGATACCACTACATCTCTTATGCACCCATGTATCACAAACACTGCACAGGATGGAATTACTTTCCATGTGTGTGGCAAATCGCACATGGCCACTCTCCCTCTTTGACAGCACCACCCCTAGCCTTAGATACTCTCACTTTTGTTTTATCTGCATATACTCTTAAGCCATTGTGCCCCATACCATCTCTCCACTTCCTAAATCTTTCCTCTGCCTCCCTTTCATTCTCTTCAATCTACACTAAATCATCAGCATATAACACCTCCCACAGGAGTCTTTCTGAAGTCACGTGAGAGGGCTTCAAGTACCATGATAAACAACAAGAGACTCAAAACTGACCCCTGATGCACACCAACATTCGCGGGAAACTCATCACTCAAATCTCCATTCACTCTTACCTAGGTGCAAGCACTCACATACCTGGCCATAATGACCCTAACCAGCCACTCCTCATTCCCAAGCTTTCTCAATGCCCACTTCACCACCTCTCTAGGGACTCTGTCAAAGGCCTTCTCCAAATCAACAAAAATAAAAAAGTACAAATCCCTTTTCTTTCCTACATAATTTTCCTGAAGCTGTCAAACAAGGCATATGGTATCATTGGTCCCTAAGCCTGGCATAAACTCAAACTGTATCTCCTCAATATTCACTCATTCTCAAATCATACCTTCTAGAACTCTCCATTACAATAATAATAATAATAAAACAATACAGGTAAAAATAAAAATAATTATGTAAAAATAAAAATAATTATAATAAACTACGAAAAACACAAATAACTCGGGGCTGCTCGGCCAGACTGCCTAGGGAACTACTACTACTACTACACAAATAAAAAACTGTCAGTTTTGTGCTGTTCTTAATTACACTAAAAAAAAAAAACTTAATGGCTATTAAACATCCTCTGTACACTTACAAATAACCTTACTTCACAAACATATAAACTACAATTATTCAGCAGAGATATGGACACTTAAAATTATTCAGCAGATATGGATACTTAAAATTATTCAGTAAAGATCGTTTTCGTTTTGAAGGCTCCAACATGCTTGCATGTGTCGGCCTTGGTCACATAATGGCGGCTCTCCACGCTGGTCAATCTCTGGCAGCCTCCCTATTCAGTCCCTTAACCCTTAAGTCACATTTAATGACCTCGTCCCATGTCTTTCTCGGTCTACCCCTCCCAACCCCTCCCCCAATATTAACACTTCTCACCCTCTGCACCCAATTATCATCCCCCATCCTCTCCACATGTCCAAACCACCTCAGCCTACCTCTCCTCATCACAACACCAATACACTCCAGTCTCATCCTACCTCTCAACTCTTCTATCGTAAACCCAGCCCCCCCAGGCCTTGCGCGCAGGGACGCACTGCACATCCACCTAATCATTGTCATTTCTGTACGTTTAAACCTGTGAATATCCTCTTCCTTTACTGCCCAGGTCTCACTACCATACAGCATCACATTCCTAACGCATGCTGCATACAAAGACCCCTTAGGACGTAAGGAGAGTCCTCTCAACGTCAAGAGAGGCAACAGCTCCCTGAACTTCTTCCAACCACTTCTCACTCTAGCAACCGAGCTAACTCCAGCCCCACCTCTGGCACATAACATGTCTCCCAGATAACAAAACTCCTCCACACACTCAAGAGACTCACCTGCAAATTCAACCCTCTCACACCTAACAATCTCCACCTGCTCTCCCCGACACACTGCACACATGAAATCAGCATTATCTCGCAGTCTACCTCTAATACCACTACATCTCTTGTGCACCCATCTATCACAAACACTGCACAAGATGGAATTACTTCCCACACCCATGTGGCAAACTGCACATGGCCACTCTCCCTCTCCTCTAATTGTACCGCCACCAACCCTAGATATCATCACTTTTGTTTTATCTGCATTTACCCTTAAGCCCTTGTACCCCATACCATCTCTCCACTTCTTAAATCTTTCCTCAGCCTCCCCTTCATTCTCAGCAATCAACACCAAATCATCAGCATACAACATCTCCCATGGGAGTCCATCTCTGAAGTCACGTGAGAGGGCTTCGAGCACCATGATAAACAACAAGGGACTCAAAACTGACCCCTGATGCACACCAACATTCACGGGAAACTCATCACTCAAAACTCCATTCACTCTTACCTGGGTGTGAGCACCCACGTACATGGCCATAACCACCCTAACCAGCCACTCTTCCAACCCCAGCTTTCTTATTGCCCACTTCACCACCTCTCTAGGGACTCTGTCAAAGGCCTTTGCCAAATCAACAAAAACAAAATACAATTCCCTTTTCTTTCCAATATATTTTTCCTGAAGCTGTCGAACAATGAATATGGCATCAGTGGTCCCCCTGCCTGGCATAAACCCAAACTGCATCTCATTGATATTCACTCTTTCTCTAATCATACCTTCTAGAACTCTCTCCATTACTTTCATTATCTGATCTAAGAGCTTTATACCTCTGTAATTTCCCCTTTTCAAGGCATCACCCTTCCCTTTGTACACATTTACAATTACACTCTTCAGCCAATCATCTGGGACCACACACTCATATATAATCATATTTATCAGGTCAGAGACTAACCTCACCCCAATATCTCCTGAGACCTTCAACATTTCAGCAGTCAACCCAGACACACCTGCCGCCTTCCCCACCTGCATCCTGCCTATTGCCTCACTCACAGTAGCAGCGTCAATCAAAGGTCAAGGCCCAAACACCGGATCAGCTGGCTCCAAACCTTCCCTATCCCAATCAAACTCCTCATTCAACAACCGGCTATAATGCTCTCTCCATGCATCTTTAATATCCTCACTGTTCACCACTACCCTTCCTTCATCATTCTTCACACACTGCTCGCCAACAATGTCCCGATTATCTCTCTTCACCTGATTTGCCACCCTAAAAACCATATTTTTCCTTCCTTCACGTCAGTGTGGAAAAGCAGGGACCTGGCAACAGACACTTAAAACTACTAAGCAAAGATATGGACACTTAAAATTATTCAGCAAAGATAGGCCACTAACCCATATGGTGGTTGTCAAGGTAAGGTCTGTCAATCACAGCAATTACTCTTCTGCTGCTGTACCTCCACCAATACCATGCAATCACCTGTGGGTAAATAGGTAAATCATCATCATCATCATCACCACACCCAACCAACCAGCTACGCATAAATTTCATCATCACACCCAGCCAACCAACCAACTATGTGTAAATATCATTATCAACTAGGAGGAAAATATGGAAACTGAAAAACCAAGCAGGAAGGAATGCCTTCTATGGGGGGATGAGAGTGATGGCTGAACAGGGAGACGTTGACAGAAGTGTAAATTAACAGTACAGAGCCCTCAAGAGCAACCTCTTGAGTGTTACTGATTCAGTATGTGGACGGACAAGAGGCCCACCAATACATAAAGTAACTTGGTGGTGGGATGAGGGTGTAGAAGTTGCAGTTAGGGAGAAAAGATGGTTTTTCCAAGAATGGAAAAAGGGTGGTAACAGAGAAGAATATTTGAATGCCAAGTGTAGGGCTAGAAAAGAAGTTTAAAGGGCAGAATCTGAGTCACAAAGACTTAAATTTACTTAACCAAAATCGTAAGGAAGAATATAATACGGTGACAAATCAGACAGAGGGAAAATAGGGATATCATAGGTGAGCAGTGTGTGAATATGATGAAAGAAGAGTTGTGGTGAACTGTGGGGATATTAAAGACGCCTGGACAGGACATTACAGCCAGCTGTTGAATGAGGAGTTTGACTGGGACAGGGAAGGTTTGGAGCCAGCAGATCCAGTGTTTGGCCCTTGATTGATGCTGCTACTGTGAGTGGGGCAATATGCAGGATGCAGGTGAAGAAGGCAGCAGGTGTGTGGTTGACTGCTGATATGATGAAAGCCTCAGGAGATATACAAGTGAAGTTAGTCACTGACCTGATAAATACAATTATATATGAATGTGCTGTCCCAGATGACTGGCAGAAGAGTGTAATTGTGAATGTGTACAAGGGGAAGGGTGATGCCCTGAAAAGAGGAAACTACAGAGGCATAAAGCTTTTAGACCAGATAATGAAGGTAATGGAGAGAGTTCTAGAAGCTATGAATAGAGAAAGAATGAACACTGATGAGATGCAGTTTGGGTTTATGCCAGGCAAAAATGCCATATTCATTGTTCGACAGCTTCAGGAAATTTGTGTAGGAAAGGGATCTGTACTTTATTTCTGTTGATTTGGAGAAGGCCTTTGACAGAGTACCTAGTGAGGTGGTGAAGTGGGCATTGAGAAAGCATGGGATTGAAGAGTGGCTGGTTAGGGAGGTTACAGCCATGTATGTGGGTGCTCGCACCCAGGTAAGGGTGAATGGAGATGAGTGATGAGCTTTCCATTAATGCTGGTGTGTATTAGGGGTCAGTTTTGGGTCCCTTGTTGCTTATCGTGGTACTTGAAGCCCTCTCACGTGACTTCAGAAATGGACTCCCATAGGAGATGTTGTAATGCTGATTTCGTGTTGGTTGTGGAGAATGAATGGGAAGTGGAGGAATGATTTAGGAAGTGGAAAGATGGTATGGGGCACAAGGGCTTAAGAGTAAATGCAGATGAATAAAAAATGACAGTATCTAGGGTTAGGGTGGTACTGTCAAAGAGGGAGAGTGGCCATGTGCAATTTGTCATGTGGGCTTGGGAAGTAATTCCATCTTGTGCAGTGTTTGTGATAAGTGGGTGCATAAGAGATGCAGTGGTATTAGAGGCAGACTGTGAGATAATGCTGATTTCATGTGTGCAGTGTGTCGGTGAGAGCAGGTGGAGACTGCCTGCTGTGAAAGACTTGAACTTGCTGGTGAGTCACTTGTGTGGAAGAGTTTTGTAATCTGGTAGACATGTACTGGAGGTGGGGCTGGAGCAGCTGTGTGACTAGAGTAAGGAGTGCTTAGAAGAAGTTCAAGGAGCTGCTGCCTCTCCTGACATTGAGAGGGCTTTCCCTCTATGCTAAGGGATCTTTGTATGCAGCTTGTGTTAGGGGCACACATGGGGTAATAGTTATATGAAATAGTAATAGAAACAGACTATTACAAGGTTTTCGGAGTAAAAGTAACAGATTAAAAATCATGGCTTTAATAGTAATAGTAACAGAAAGCAAAGTCATTCTCACAGTTCTCACAGTAGATCTTCTGGAAGAGGCCCAACTAGACCTGTACATCCACCTCTGAACCTTCAGCTTAATTTCAACTTACCGATGACAAAAAATTAACATCAATATAAAAAAAAAAATGTCCGGCAGAGACTGTATGTAGGGTGAGAAGTGCTTGTGAGTGTAACTGTTGTGTTGTATTGGCTTTGGATGTGTGTGTAGTCTGTGAACCAAGTGTAACTGGCCCGCCTTAAGCCGATTGGGTGCAAGCATACTAGTATGCAACACTGGTTCAACCACAACACCCTTTGAGTCTGCCAAAGTGGTCAGTGGCTTGGTGAACGCTTCCCAAAGTTTTTACAACTTTGGTGGGAGGCAAACCTGCGCCCACCAGCATGTAAGACGCACACTCTGCCACTGTACCATAGAGGCTCCAAAGACATAATGTAGTGAAATAATGGACTTATTACAGAAGTCATGCAAAGATCAGCAAGACTTTAACAATATACTGTACAATTGTACCTGAGTGTGCAAGGTCCATGCTCATAAACAACTTTCCTATTACAGACACTCAGTCCTATATACAGTCATTGAAATTGTAGTGATCTACTTGAAACAAATATCAATACTGGTTACCCTTTGTCATTTAAAATAACCTCACCTTAGACCTTAGTTATCTTTTGGGTGTTCTCCATGATGCAGGCACACCACAAGAGACCATGCAGGATGGAGAGTGGCCTACTAGCCATCAAATGATTGAGACATACTTGTGCATTATGTGGGACAACCTCCCAACAATAATGAAAATTATAACCATTTTCAATTTAAAAAACTACTGTTATTGCAAATAGTATATTAATAATAATAGTAATAGACGACCAAGTATTAGTAATAGTAATATAACAGATAACCACTAAAGTAATAGTAACAGTAATACAATAGAGAACAACTGAAAGTAATAGTAACAGAAACCCAGTAATATAGACCCCATGTCTGGTTAGGAGTGTAATGCTGTATGGTAGTGAGACCTGGGCAGGAAGAGGTTATTTGCAGGCTCAAATGTACAGATATGGCAATGATTAGGTGGATGTGCAGTGCATCCTTGAGTGCAAGGCCTGGGGAGGCTAGGTTTACGATGGAAGAGTTGAACGATAGCATAGGACTGGAGTGTACTGGTGCTGTGATGAGAGGCAGAGATGGTCTGGGCATTTGGAGAGGATAGGGGATGTTAACTGGGTGCAGATAGTGAGAAACTTTAATGTTGGGGGTTGGGTAGTGAGGCAGACTGAAAAAGACCTGGGATGAGGTCACTGAGTGTGACCTCAGGGTTATGGGACAAAACAGGGAAGGTGCCAGAGATAAAGCAGCATGGAGTGCCATCATTAGGTGACCAAGGCCGACGCATGCAAGAATGTTGGAGCCTTCAAAAACGAGAGACAGAGAGAGAAAGAAATTGGAAGTCTAGCACAGCATTATCTGAAAACTATCAACCCCTGAATTAATATTCTGAGATCAATTCTGCACATGGGCACAAACCAGAATGTGAACCCAGTGGACTACAGGCTGGCTTCCCTCCACTCCTCCTTTTAGAGGATAGGAAACATTAATTAAAACCAGCCCCTCATTAATTTATATTATACTGTATACTATTTACATCTATCTATGGCCAGACACCTTAATCCTGTAAGGGATGGCCACAAATCGACTCCATGTCGACATGTCCCCTGCCATACCGCTGCCCTTCCCCCAGCTCACACCCCTCTCTGCTCAATCTCTCCATCTCATCATCGGTCTCCACCTCACTCACATTCTCCTCGTTACTCTCGCTCTCCAACCTCTCTACATGACAAAACCACCTCAATGTATTTCTCTCAATCCACTGTTTTTTTTTTTTTTAATAACTTCAGAACTTATGGCTGCACGAAACAAGAGCCTTAAATGGTAAGACAGTCTCCTTGATTACTATTTCAATTTTTTCATGTTTAATACTATCTTCAATACTAAATTATGGCAATAGGAATTTGTGTACCAGGTTACCAGTCAAACTTGCCAGTCTTCAAATAATTGCTATGGGAAATAGAAACATGTATAATGTACGAATGAGTCTCGAGTCAAATCTTGTAGTCTTCAAATAACTGGTACAGGAAACAGAAATATGTATAAGGTAGGAATGAGTCTCCTTGGTTGATAGTCAAATCTTCCCGTCTCCAAACACAGCAGTCAACCGAGCTGAAATAATAATAATAATAATAATAATAATGCATACATACATACCTGAAAAGCCTTCGTTGCTTGAATTGAAACCCCCATCTTCTTGGTCACTTGAATTCAAACCCGTCTTCTCAGTCATTTGAATTTCAAACCCCCATCTTCTTGGTCACTTGAATTCAAACCCCCGGCTTCTTGGTCACTTGAATTCAAACCCCCGTCTTCTTGGCCACTTGAATTCAAACCCCCGTATATCCTGAATCCAAACACCAGCCATCCTGGTAGACGAATTTCTAGGCACTGAAAAGCAATAATACTAATAATAATAATTAAAATGAACACCAACAACGACACCTACAAGCAACAAAAAGGGGAGAAAATGCTTGCCTTGCAGGTAACAGGGCCTTCCGGGCCACAACGGCTTACCCCACTCTCTCCCGTAAGCCCCTCCTCCCCGCAACCGGACCAGACCTGAGGTAGCAGTCTGGGTGCATTACTCTCCACCCAGGCCAGCCCCCACGCCAGCGTCCTCTGTCGCCATGCAGAGGACGCCCCCTTGTTATTATGGGGGGATGGGCTC